>PVKS010038838.1:0-17658 GCA_004027875.1 Aplodontia rufa | reverse complement strand
CAGAGATCTAAGGGTCGATTGTCTCCACTCATCTGTGGAGGTGGGGACTAGACCCTGGACAATGAGAAAGTTGGTCTAGTAGCATGAGTTAAATCCAGATAAGATGTAATGCTTTACAATCTAATACTTTTTTTAGAGTTATAGTGGGAAGGGGAAGGGAGGGATAAGGGAGGGTAATGGGGGGCACTCCTGGGGATAAATACAATATCCAGAATATATACATATTTTATATTATTTTGTTAAAATCTTGTAAGGTTGCTCAAAAATTAAAAAAAAAGAAACTAATGCCATTCATGTTTTGGAACATTCAGGGATATGTTAAACAAACAATTGAAAAAGTTAAAATGTTCAGTAAAGGAGTTACACAGGTAAATAAAAGCTGCAACCTTATGTCAGAAGCATAGAGCATGAGCATGCAAGAATAAGAGAGAAAGGAATACAGCACTTAAATGCCTGAACTTTCTGTAGAGATCAGGGAAGGCTCTGAAGAGGTGATGCTTGAACTGAGGGCTGAGGGATGAATAGAAGATCACTAGTTGGACTCCAAATACTGGAAGTATTTGGTGCCCATGGCAGCAGTGGCCATAGAGGGCAGCTTCAAAGAACAAACGCCTGGAAAGCAGTAGAAGCAGCATCCCGGTGATCAGAACTAGAAATCTACAAATTCCCAGATATTCTACTCTCCTCAGACTTCAAAATCTGCTAAGATGATAAGAAATGGAATTGCTTTATAAATATTTGATAGAGAATGAAGTATTGGGGATGAAGAAATTTGACAATTACTGTTCTGAAGTCCTGCATGCCTCATCATTACCATTTCTTCCAACTTTATTTCTTTCTTTGCTGAATGAGGCACAGTCTTGACAATCCCATTACTCTGAGCGTTCACAATATGTTCCCAGACAATATGATAAGGATTATCTTTCTTCTGCCCTGCACACCCTCCTCAACTGCTTTTCAATTCTTGACAATAGCATTAATCAGAAGACCAAAGGAAGATCATTAATTACCCTTGAACTTCTTAGAAGTACTAACTTGAGAGAAAGCCCTAAAGGACCTTTCAGCTATTGTTTTGGTACACACAAAATATTGAAAAAGAGTAAAATCAAGAATAGGGCATGTTTTACTTTTCCAGATTTGCTTGGTACTAGTGCAAAAGAAACCACAGATGGAAGCTCATGATGGAAGCCCGCTGACCAGACAGCTGTTCCTTTGTTGGTACAGAAAACCAACTGTGGGTGGGAGCAATTGAGGAAGAGACCATATCAGAATGCAATGGCATGTTAATGATACCTACCGTAATTCCAGTGTTCGGTTCTGTGGTTTGGGGGGTTGTCTTGAAATTAGAATCTGATCCTTCAAACTTGAATCAATTAAAGTAGTACAGTTTGGAAACATACAGAGAAGCAACGTTGAAAAAAGATTTTCCAGCAATCTTGCTTTGTAATGTTTAGACTTCCTAGGTGATTCTTAGGCTTGAGAGGAGAAAGGAAGAGAGAAGGCCACGGGATGAAGTGCCTCCTTTCTGTTCCCCATGGGTGTTCCCGGAAGTACATCCTGGGCTCCTTGAACTATTTAGGCTATCTCTGAATTCCCCCTCAGCAGCCAGGCGTGCTTGACATGAATTCTACTTGCCTGAAAGAGGTAATATGACTCTAAGCTAGTGTAGGCATTCTTTTTTTTTTTTTTTCCAGGAATGAAAACTTGAGAGCCAATTAAGTAGATCACTTATTAAGGGTTACACTGCATTTCATTTCATAAGTATTTATGAGCCTGAATTATTCCAAGCACAGGGTTGAGCAAGGGAGACACTGTTCTTGCCTCCTGGAGTTCGTTGTCTGGGAGGAAAAACATGCATTAAGCTAGTGAATTAATTATATGGGGATAAGTATAAAAACGCAAAGTTAAAAGTAGAGTAGGGTCAGCACAGCTCTCCTGGACCATTTGAGGGTCACATACAGAACACAGTTATGCAAGCTGCAGGGGAGACGAAAGAGCTGCAAGCAGAAGGGACAGCACATGTGAAGGCTCAGTGACCGACAGAAGTGTAGTTTATTCGAGGCACTGAGAGAAGACCAGTGTGACTGGAGACCATGCCCACGCGGCCAAGGAATGGGCAGGGATTGGACTGAGAGAGCATAGATACCATACAAATGATGTTTCATTTATTCTCAGAGCAAAAGAAAACAAAGATTTTTAAAGAGAGAGTAGCATGCTTTGATGTGAGCAATTTTAAAAGGTCCCCTTGGCAATTGTGTGTGATTTGGAAGGTGGCAAGTGTAGAAGCAGATTTAATCAAGAGATACTGGGGCAGTGGTAATGTGGAATGCTTCACAGATCCAAGAGAGATTTAGGAATCACATCAGCAAGGCTTGGCGACTGATCAGATATGAATAATGAAAAAGAAAGTAGTATAGGAAGGGAGCCAATAAGTAGATGGAGATGATGCTTCATCTTTTTTATTGCTTAAAATTTTATATGAATATATGTTATTGCTTACATATACTGAAACAAACTTAAAAAATAAAATGTGAAGAGAATATAAAAGACTAAATAAAAACACCCATGTGCAGCACTGAACATAGTAGCTGGTGAGATGCCAGCGAACGTTGACTGTTTAGACACAGAGACCTGGAATCAGAGACGTCTGGTCTAGAAGTGCACGTTGAGAAGTCTGACTCCACCAGGAACAAAAGCCAGAGTTGATGAAATCGTCCACAGAGAGTGTGTTGACTCTCAGGAGAGCCAAGGGTTGAGCTGTGAGGAAGCTCAACTGATAAAGCAGAGAAGATGGAATCTCAAAGGAGTCTTAGAAGGGGCAGCCAGAGAGGCAGGAGGAAAATTGCCCATGGGGTCAAGGTGGCAGTATTTAGATGCAGAGGTAAGCAATTTGACATACGGTTGCAAGCTCTCGTAAGTGGAAAACTGCAAATTCTGCTTTGCAAAGGCTAAACTTGAGGGGTTCTTTGGATAATCAGGCCACTAGCTTTGGTCTCAGCTGTCCGGATCTTAGTTTTAAATCAGATCTTGGCTTCTGTTCTGGAACCTGAGTCATTTGGTAGGCCATCTGGAAGTTAAATCTATACTTGTTATGGATTCTCCATCTACAGCGAGGTGCTATTTAAAACTGAGTTGATTCACACAAAAAAAGAAGATATCACTGATGTCATAGAGGAAAGAACCAAGGTGCAAAGAGAGGACATTTCATTCCTTTCACTCTTCTTTCAATCCTGACCATTTTATAACCTTTAATTTTTTTCAACCAGTCTTGTTAAACTATCATCTTCAGTCATCCTCAACCAAATTTTCTTTTTTTTTTTTTAAATAAAATTGGACACATTTCTCCCTTATAATTGAGAAAAAAACAATGGTTGCTTGCTCTCATAAAAAAGAGAGGAGTCTCATTTGTAGTGTTACAGAAAATTTAACAAAACCATTTCATTTCGTATAAGTTGAAAACTTCCAAAAGAAAAGAGGGGTTTAATTCTATGTTGTTTTACGATTGTTTATCATTTTACTTTAAGGTAGTCAAAAAATACTAGTTCCTATTAGGAAATAAAAGAATTAACCCCAAGTGTATCCTAGGTAGACTGAGATATGAAAGAAATAAGTGGTCAGAACTCTAGATTCTACCTAAATTCTGAGCCAAGGGAGTAAGGGTTCGGCTGCTTTAAAACTTCCCCCCACTCAACATCAGTTCTTACACACAGGGTACAGGAGAGTATAGGATTAAATACTTCATTTTGTGTCTCTAACCTCACACTGGCCCTGTTTTGAATCCCAGGCAAGTCATTGATTTTTCTCGACATCACTTTCCTAACCTGTGACTTGGCAATCACTCTCCTGCCATCCTCACAGGCTGTTGGAAGAGTGGGTAAGCTCTCCTCCATGGTAGAGCTCTTGGTAAAGTTCTCAGCACACAGGAAACTCATATGGCACAGCACAATGATTAAATGTAAGAATTCCCTCAGAAGGATTGTTAATCTGTTCATTTTCATCTCTCCTAAATTCAGTTAGCAGATGTTCCTCTGTTCTCCCGGATCTCCTCCTCCCATACTTCAATAGTAGCTTTACAGACACTATGGTTATGACCTTTAATTAATAGTCAGTTATGCCAAATAGGTTATTTAAAACATTTTCTCAAACCCACATTGATTTGGATTTTGATGCATTCTTGGTCTGGAGAGAATATAAACTTGATCATCATCAATTTGGGAATCTCTTTCTAACCCTTTTCCCACTCCTTTTCTTGGTGTTCTAAGAAAATGTGTGAAGCACAAGTAATTCAGAAGCATTAGAAGGAGGGATATTTGTGGTTGTGGGTATATCTCAGTGGTGGCGTTCTTGTCTGGCATGTGCAAGGCCCTGACTTTGATACTAGCAACATTCACAAACCAAAAGGAGGAACACTTGTCTGTGAATGTGCAAGAAATGGCTTCAGAATCCTTACTCTAGCCTTGTGTTGATCACTGTCACCCTCACTGCTCCCCCGTGGGACCAGATCTTTGAAGCAGTTTTCCACCATGTCTAATGTCTCCCCTAATGCCTGGTGCCAGGATGCAGGACTCCTCCCTTGGGACACAGGAACCATGCTTTCTTAGTTTCTTCCCTATTTGGACTATACTCTGAGATACCAAATTATTCTATGATCTTACGTTTATGAAATATAGAATCCAAAGACTTGCAAGTTACTTCTGCTCTCTCACCTGCCACATGCTTCATTGTAGTGGCGAATGCAAAGTCAATCACCTACCTGGTGAAGGAAGAGAAAAGAAGACAATCAGAGAGGGAACAACGGTCAGGATCTCAAATGACTGCCTCACCCCTCAAGCTCACAGAAACATTATGAAAGTTAGTGCTTTCAAACATGGAGCACACTGAGGTCATATGCCATAAATGAAATGTCACGCAGAATTTATCATGTATATGCAACTCAGCAGAAAGTTGTTTTAGAAGTACAAGTTTTGTTTTCCTTGGAATAGACCATGATTGTATGTACTGACTTAATGAATTTTAAAAATCTCCCCATAAGTAATAAAAGAAGGCTCATTATGCTGCTTAACTAGAGGAATAGTGAAGTTAAAATGGACACTATATCGAGACGAGGCCCAAACATACACATGCTTTGGAAAAATAGACTTATTTTCTCTAGTGTTTGTGTTTTGACTGAGGCCTGACTCCATGCTTTTCAGCATTATAATAATTTTTCTTTCCTTTTTCTGGATCCAATAATTCTGCAGAATTTAGTAAGAGAAACAAAGAGTTTACCTTCATTCCTATGGCCCACTTTTATAAATCTGAATTTCCAATTTCCTTTTTATTTTTTTGCATTAGAAGTAATTAGAGGGAAAATACTTCAAAGTTTTCTTTGCAGAGGGGACAAAAGGGATTGGAAGCTCTATTTACCTACTTGACTGAAGCAGACCTTGGTGGCCATCTGGTACACCATGTTTTTGGGTAATTAACATACATCCACATTTCTATTTAGTTTCCTTTTTGAAGTGAGTCTGAAAATGTGTGCTAACAGACTGCCTGCAACACAAAGGAGCCAATGTTAAAAAATGATTACACGCATCCCCTTTCAAAAAACAATGAAAAATAAAAACCCAAACTTTGTTTTGCCACCAAAGGCAGAAGCTGCCCTGATAACTGCCAAACACTCTGACTCCCAGATGAAATTGCTTGTTCTCTTCAGTCACCACATTTGCTAGTCCTGCAGAGCCACGGGGGACATTTACATGATCAAAATCTCACAGCCACAGTGATACCGCCCCATTCATAGATTGAATTGAGTCGGGATTAGCTGCCTGTACTTAATAGCTTGAGTTTGTTTTTCTAAGTGACTCCATCCTAACTATAAATCCCAGTGGATCAACCTATTGGATGATGGCTCTCTGACTGTGTGTTGGCAATACATGTTTGATTTAATCTATAGGGAGAAAAGAATTATTCTTCCTGGTGTAATGCCTTCCAGGAGAAAATAAACAAATAAGTCCTGTGAACAAATCTAAACACAATTTTTCTTTCTTTTTTTATTTTCTGGAAGATTTTACCTTGCATTATGTCAGTGCAATTGCTTCATCTGCAAAATATCTGAATGCATTTTAAGTCAACCTGAAAGAATAGATGAGATAACTCAGGCTGTCATGATAAATTTAAGTGAAAATATTTGTTACATGAATAGAAATTGCAGATGGAAATAGTGGTTGATGACTATGGGTGGGAATTAAATGAAATTTCACTGTAGAATTTTAATATCACAGCACAAACCTTGAAAACTAAATCTGTGACTTCTAACATGAATGGATATTTAATCATTTGCTTCATTAAAATGTGGAAAGATTAGCTTGTTTGGGCTTAACGCAAACTATTCTCCATTTGAAAGCAATTATTAGTTTAGATTTTATGTAGATTTGTATATACTGGAAAAGAAGTATTCTTAAGACATCATTATACTCCTCTTTTACTCATAAGAAAGCTGATATTTAGAAGCATTAAATTATTTGTTCATGTTTACTTGACTAGTGAAATCTTAAAAGGAAGTAGCTAGTTCATCCTCTCTCTCTTCTTTTCTCCTTGTATTATATGTCTTCCATGATTCTGTTGTCAAGTTATGTGCTTGCATACAAAAATACATATCATGATAAAACCAAAATATGGTTAATAGTGAACCTGGGAAGAGAGATCAAATCACGTAAGAACCTTACAGAGGAGGGAATGGAGAGCCTTGATTGGTAGAGGAGTGCTCACGTATGGAGAAAGGGTCGTAGAAATTTCCAAAGACCCACAGGAATAGAGACTCCATAGTATAAGATATGATTCGCATTGTTTCTCCATGGGCTCCCTCTTAATTAACTTAATTCTAGTGGCACCAGAGAAGAAGTTATAGTTGGAACTAATATCTAAAGTAACTCTTCTTTTATGAGAGCTTCAACAAGTCTACTAAAAAAGAAATTCTGAGTTCAGGAGATTTGTGCCACTCCCTCATGACCAAACTTATATTGTTATGTATGATGTCCCCTGAACAAAGGGATTATTCCTTGCAATTGCTACTTAAATCCTGAAGAAGTCTTTCCTGTTTCACAAATCATTGTATAAAAGAACTTTTCCTTGGTAGAGGAGATACATTTTACTTCTGCAATTAATATTCCTAATAGGAGGAAATTCTTCCGGCAGCTAATGTTTTAGATCTCTTATTCTGATCTCTTCAGCCCATCATTGCCTGACTTAGTGGAGAAGAAACACAGCTGGCTTTCTCTTGGCCTGTTATAAATAAATAAATCCTCACTATTCTTACTGGGGCAAATGTTGCTTTTAATTTTATTAAGTGGCCCATTTTTAAAGGAGATATATATATATACACACACACGTATATATACATATGTTTTTGCATACATATACATGTATATGTATGCACAAATATATCACATATATATATGTGATATATTTGTATATAGATATATATATATAAATACTGTATATATTGTAGAATAGAGGTGTGTTCACACACACACACACGCACACACACATACACCTTCACTAAAGTGTAGGCTGTGCTTTGATTAATCATGATTGCATTGCTAATAGAAATAGTTGGCTCTTATGGTTTGAATGTAAGGTGTCCCTCAAAAGCTCACATGTGACAATTTGGGAAGGCTGAGGTGAAATGATTGGGTTATAAAAGGTAAAACTATAGGCTGGCAGGGTGTGGCTGCAGGAGGAGGGTCACTGGAGGCGTGCCTTTGGGGTATATATTCTGTATCTGGCATGGAGTTTCTCTGTCTTCTCTGCTTCCTGATGTGACACCTTGAGATTCCTGCTCCCTAGAGCTGCCATGATGTTCAGCTTCACCTCGGGTCCTAAGGAATGGACCTGGCCTTCCATGAACCAAGATCTCTGAAACCATAAGCCCCTAAATAAACTTTTCCTCCTAAAATTGTTCTTCTCAAATCCTTTTGCCACAACAATGAAAAAGCTGACTAATACAGAAATTGGTACCAAGAGTAGGATCATTGCTGTGACTAGCCTGACCACGTGATTAAAAAGCTTTTGGAGCTTATTGAAATTTGCAGGAGGAATTTTGCAAAGTTTGGTGAGACAGAGTGAAAAAGCTTTAGCTTGCTGCAGATGGAGATTGATGGGTGATTCTGGTGAGAGTTTAGACCAGAATGCTGATAGGACTGGCTAAGTAATGATAGAGCTCAAGAGGTTTCAGAGGAGTAGGAGGACTCTCTTGGAAATTGGACTAGAGGTCATTGTTTTAGCTAAGAAGTTATATGTAATTTGCCTGTGTCTGGAGACTTTCTCTGAGCCTAGTTTTAGAGGTGATGGATTTCTTAATCTGGTGGAAGAAATTTCCAGGCAGTACAGTATTCAGGTAGTGGCATGGATATTGCTGGAGTTTTAGCCAAGTTTATAGTGATACTCAGTACCAGAAAGCAGAGGAGAAGATTTGAAATACTTGGACATGAAAGATGGGAGTAAAACTGGGACTAAAGAAGTTGCAGTTGTTAAAGAACTTACTGCCACTAAAGAAGTGATAAAGACTTTGCCTAGAGACAATAAGAAATATGGCTGGAGGACATTTCAGAAACTGGCAAGACCACATTCATCTCAAGCTCAAAGGAGTAAAAATTCCTTTGAGAAGAGACAAGTAGGGGCACCCTGCTTACACAGGGGGGCTGGAAGTTTTATCAATGTGCTTAAAACACCCAGGTACTAGAGGCTGCTGCCTTCATGGTCCCTGGAGGCTTGGCTACTGCTCCAGAGGGCAGCAGACTTTGGTGGTAACCACGTGGTGCTGGTTCTGCAGGATTGCAGGGTGCTGGAGTTAGGAGGTCGTGGAGGTTTCCACCACCGAGATTTCAAAGGAAGGCTTGTGAGGTGAGGCAAAGTGCCCCAGGGTCAGAGTCCCTGTGGGAACCCCCTGAGAGGGAGGGCTATGTGTGGAGATGTGAATAGGAAGCCGAAGTTGCAGTGGAGACTCCTGAGATTACGAAATGCCAGTACCTTGGAACTATTGCAGGGGGAAGCTTCAGGAATTGGACATGGATAAGCCAACAAAAAGACCATGTGGACTGCAACCAGCAAGGTCATAGAGGGGAGCTGCACAGGCATGATGCCACAAGGCCCAGATGGTGGATATGGAACCACAGGACATGTTTTTGCCCTGCTGGATTTTTGGACTTGGTTTTGTCCCATTCCTCTTTGTGTGCCCCTATTTGTCTGAATGGAAATATTTCCTATGTGCCTTTATATACATGCAACTTGATTTGACTTGCTTTCTTTTAATGGGGATTCACATTTAGAATTTGCCTTGAGTCTCAGAAGAGACTTTGGACTTGGAGTTTTGGGCAATCTTGGAACTGTTGAGATTATGGGGACTCTTGAAAATGGATTAGTGTATTTTGCCTTCTCAGACTGATAAGCTTTAGGGGGCCAGAGATGGAATGTTATGGTTTGAATGTAAGGTGTCTCCTCCAAAACTTATGTGTAACAATTCAGGAAGGCAGAGGTGAAATGATTGGGTTAGAAAAACTTTAACCTTACAGGGATTAACTGGCAACTGTGGGCTGGTAGGATGTGGTTGAGGGGGTGGGTCATTGGGCTGTGCCTTTGGGCATATGTTGTATATCTGGCATGGAGTTTCTCTGCTCTGCTTCCTGATGTGATGTGACACCTTGAACTCCCTGCTCCCTGGAGCCATGCCTGCCACTGTGATGTTCAACCTCACCTCAGGCCCAGAGGAATGGAGCTGGCCTTCCATGAACTAAGAACCCTGAAAACATGAGCCCCTAAATAAACTTTTCCTCCTAAAATTGTTTTTGTCCGGTTCTTTCATCACAGCAAAGAAAAAGCTGACTAATACATTGGCCTAAGACAAATATCTGTAAGACAGAAATTACAGATGAGTGATTCTAAGAGGTACTTTCATTGAAAAACTAAATTGTGGAAATAATTACACTACTGAAAATCAAGTCTGAGTTTTAAGCCAGATCACTCATAAACCAGATGAATGACCTTGACCAATCATGAGCCTAAAATCAAAGGTGATTTCCTATCCCCAAAGTATTCAACATTGTGTTTCAAACTTCATGCCCTGGCATTCTCCAACTCCGTGAAGATGTCACTAGATGGAGGAAGAGATGTGTAAGGGAGAGATTTGAGTATATTGTGATCTAGGCTTCCCAACACCACTTCACATAGAGCAGTGAGGTTTTATCTGCTTCCCACATTGAGTTTAAGATTTACATTTCAAAAACTTTAATTTCTGCAAATATTTATCCGTGATAAAAGGCAAGATTATCTATGTCCTAGGTATATATAATTTAATCAGGGAAAATAACGTGATACTTTTTTTACTATTTTTATTACAAAGTGTAATATGCAGAAAATCACATGACTGTAGGTACATTTTCAACTTTGTGAAACCGATCTCATTGTAACTGCATCAAGTCATGAAATCAAACATTGCCGGAACACATAATTTCTCATGTATCTTTTGCTATTTTGTGTTCATTACTCATCGTTTTCCCTTCTATCCCTAAGTGGTGCCGGCTGCTGCCATTATGAGCACACAGCCAAGGTGGGTGGAACTTTGTACTGAACACTCATTACCTAGGATCCCAGGGAAAATTCATCAGGAACTGAGAGAAGAGCCTGAACCCAGCATAGGCTGCAGGACCATCAAACCAGAGAGAAATGGATTGGGGAGCAAGCAGCTGCCTGAGGGGGAAGCCCCCTGCCAACCAGCAAGCCGCCAGGCTCTGGGAAAACATTTCAAGACAATTGGTCAGACTTTACTGGTGATCAGCAGGGCTGCTTCAAGTCCATACATCAGATTTGACATTTTTTTTCTATTAATGTGTGTTAATTTGTGTGTAGTGAGTGCTGCTGTGGGTCTGTTTCTTCTTTCTACTTACTTATTTCTTACCTTTCCCTTAAATACTTGCTTTACTGTAAATATTAGTACTGGCCACACCACCTGAGGTCAGGGCTGCAAAGCCCACTAGTAGTCCACTTATTCTGTTACCCACATCTTTCCTACTCTCTGGCAATAGCCACTCAACCCTCCCCCAACATTATTACTCCAACCTCTCCCTGTCTTTCTCTCCTCTATTTTTCTTTCCTTTTTAAAAAATTCTTTGTTTGATCTTTGATTTTATTTTTATTTTTTATTTTTGGTAATTTGGAATAGCCTTACAGTAATTGAACATATTGTTTATTCATCTTTATGGAGGGCCTGAATGGAAGTCAATTGTGATTGCCAAATTTAATAATTCTTGATTACTTTTAATCCAGTTATAGTCTGATGGTTAATAGTGTTGTAACCAAAGATTGCTATTAATCTTACCATTCTGCTCATAAGTGGTAGTTAACATGGTAACAGTCTTAGAAGGAACAAAGTAAACAGGTTAATGCTGTTTATTGTATCCATTGGCTGCTCATATAGTTTCTTATGCCTTATCTTGTGAGGTATTAGAAATCTCAAGGGCCAATAATTAAACATAGATTGAGAAGAATACTGTAATCTCAAGTTCTCAAATTGCACCCAGCACAAGTTACCAAAGAGACAAAACCCCCACAACTCATCAACTTCTCCAAAGTAAAATAATCTAAGAGGGCTCACAGATCCAATCCCCAGTCCTGAAAATGAAGAAAAAAGGAAGCAACTCTCCCCCTCAATTCCACAACTTCCCAGCTAAGGAGTCCGTAGAGAGGGTCCTGGATGAAAAACCTAGAAAAAAAGTATCAAAAATCTGATTATTAAAGCAATCAAAGAATTAAAAGAACACTTAAGGAAGGAAATAAGAGAGCAATTGTAAGAGCTGAGAGATCACTTTGATAAAGAGCTAGACATACTGAAAATAGACATAGCAGAGCTCTTAGAATTGAAAACTATGATCAACTAAATTAAAAGCTCTATGGAAGATATTAATATCAGAGTAAACTCAGTAGAAAATAGAACTTCAGCTATCAAAGAACAAACATTAGACAACAAAGATAGGCTGAGCAATGTTGAATCCAAGGAGGATGGACAAGAAAAGAAACTTACTGAGCATGATTGGAACTTCCAATAAGTATGGAATGAGATGAGAAGAAATAACCTGAGAGTCATTGGGATAGGGGAGAATGTAGAACAACAAACAAGGCATAAAAAATCTTTTCAATGAGCTAGCCCAAGAAAATCTCCCCATATCATAATTGATCCAGAAACTCAGATTCAAGACACTTATAGGATACCAAATAGGCCTAACCAAATGAGAAACTCACTGAGACACATCATATACAAAATGAATAACAGAGAAATCTGGGAAAGAATTTTAAAAGCAGTAAGAGAAAAACACCAAATCACATTCAGACACAGACCAATAAGGATTACTGTGGATTTCTCAGATCAGACAACAGGAGAGGATGGAATGATATTTTTCAAATATTGAAAGAAAATAATTTTCAGCCAAAGATAATATATCCTGCAAAATTCAGCTTTAAATGTGATGGGGAAATAGAATGCTTCCATGATAAGTTCAAATTAGCAAGATACATGAACACAAAACCAGCTCTACAGAGATACTCAAAGACAAACTTCAATCAGAAGAACAAGCTATCAACTTCCAAAGCACATAAGTCAATAAAAACATAGCTCACTAAAGGATATCCAAGATGGTGCAAAATATGGCAAAGGTCACAATACCAGGGACCCAGAATCACATATCTATTCTAACACTGAAAGTGAATGGACTCAAAGCCCCAATCAAAAGACACAGATCAGTTGACTGAATAAAAAAAAAAATCCAACAATATGCTGCTAACAGGAGACACACCTCTCAGCCAAAAATAGACACAGATTGAAGGTGTAAGGTTGGCAAAAAACCTACCAGGCTTATAGCCCAAGAAAGCAAGCCAGTGTTGTGATCCTTATATCTGACAAAGTTAACTTTGACCAAAACTTAGTCAAATGAGATAAAGAAGGTCACTACATCATAGTAAAAGGAATAATGCATCAAGAAAACATGACAATAGTTAACATTTATACCCCCAATTGCAACCATTCCAAATATGTGGAAAAAGTAATCAGGGACATTAAACCACTTATCTATTTCAACACAATAATACTGGGGACTTTAATGCACCACTATCAAAAATAGATCATCAAAGCAAAAAATAATAATAAAGATATCTCTAACCTAAGCAACTCTATCATTCACTTGAATTCAACAGACATTTACAGAATATTCCATCCCAAATTGGCTGAGTTTACCTTTTTCTCAGCAGCACATGATCCTTCTCCAAAATAGACCATATCCTAGTCCAGAAAGGAAATCTTAGCAAATACAAGAAAGGTGATATAACCTAATGTATCCTGTCAGAGCACAATGGTATGATCTTAACAATTAACAGTAAGAAAAACAATAGAATATGCATAAATACTTGGAGATTGAATAACACCTTCTTAAAGAATGGATCAAAGATGAAATGAGAACAGAAATTAAGAAATTCTTAGAAATGAATGAGAATAATGAGACAACATATCAAAATCTCTGGGACAGTATGAAAGCAGTGTAAAGAGGTAAATTTATAGCACTGAGTGCCTTCATCAAAACTCAGGAGAGAGATCAAATAAATAAACGTATGTTCCAAGTCAAATCCCTACAAAAAAGAGGACCAATCCAATCCTAAATCCAACAGAAGGCAGGAAATAAACACAATCAGAGCTGAAATCAATGAAATTGAGAATAAAAAAATAAAGAAAAAAAGAATCAATAAAACAAAGATTCAACTCTTTGAAAAATTAAATAAAATTAACAGACCCTTGGCTAATACCTCACCAAAAGGAAGAATAAAGTGAAACAAATAAACAAAATCAAAGATAAAAACGGAGACATCACCACTAACTCAACTGAAATCCAGAGGATTATCAGAACTTATTTTGAAAAACTGCACTCTTCCAAGTTTGATAATCTGGAAGACATGGACAAATACCTAGCCACATACAACCTTCCCAAATTAACACAGGAGGACATTGAAAATCTAAATAAACCAATCTCAGGTAGCAAAATTGAAACAGCAATCAAAGGCCTTCCAAAAAAGAAAAGCCCAGGACCTGATGGATTCTCAGCAGAGTTCTACCTACCTTTACAGAAGAATTAACAACTCTCTTTAGTAAACTATTCCATGAAATTGAAAGGCATGGAACCCTCCCGAATACTTTTTATGAGGCAAATGTAACCCTGATTCTAAAACCCAACAAAGACACATCAAGAAAAGAAAACTATAGACCAATTTCTCTAATGAACATAGACACAAAAATCCTTAATTCAGTTCTAGTAAATTGCTTGCAAAAACATCTGGAAAAGATAATACATCATGATCAAGTGGGCTTATTCTAGGAATGCAAGGCTAGTTCAACATATGCAAATCAATAAATGTGATTCATCACTTGAATAGAATTAAAGACAAAAGCCATATGATCATCTCAATTGATGCAGAAAAGGTCTTTGATAAAACTCAATACTCATTTATGCTCAAAACTCTGGAGAAGATAAGGATCAAATTAAGATTAATTTTGTAAGAGCCATTTATGATAAACGCATAGCCAACATTATTCTTAATGGTGAAAAACTGAAACCATTCCCACTAAATTTGGGGACAAGATAAGGCTGTATACTCTCACCACTTTTATTCAATATAGTCTTCAAAATCTGAGCCAGAGCTATAAAACAAGAGAAGGAAATCAAAGGAATTCAAATAGGAAAAGAGGAAGTCAAGCTATCTCTATTTGCTGATGACATGATCTTATATATTACAGACCCAAAAAGCTCTATTAGAAGACTACTAGAGTTTATAAATGAAAAGTGGATGGTTACAAGATCAACATTCATAAATCAATAGCTTTCTTGTACTCTTGCAGTGATTCTGTCGAAGAAGAAATCCAGAAATCTGTTCCATTCACAATAACCTCAAAAAGAATAAAATACTTGGGCATTAATCTAATAAAGGATATAAGGGACCTCTGCAACAGAAACTATTGAACACTCAAAAAGGAAATTGAATAAGATCATAGAAGATGGAAAAACATTCCATGTTCTTGGTTAGGCAGAATCAATATAATTAAAATGGCCATTCTGCCAAAAACCCTGTACAGATTCAATGCAATCCCAATCAAAATGGCATTCTTCATGGATATAGAAAAAGCAATTCTCAAGTTCATTTGGAATAACAGGGAAGACAAATAGCCAAATCATTACTAAGCAAGAAAGAGGAAGCCAGAGGTATCATAATACCTGACCTGAAATTATACTATGGGGCTACAGTAACAAAAACAGCATGGTATTGGTATCAAACCAGACATGAAGACCAATGGAACAGAATAGAAGACACTGAGACGAATCCACAATTCTTTAACCATCTGATATTTGAAAAGGGGTGTAAAAATATAACATGGAGGAAAGATAACCTGTTCAACAATTGGTGTTAGATAAACTGGACAGCCATATGCAGACAACTGAAATTAGATCCCTATCTCTCACCCTGCACAAAAATCAAATCAAAATGGATCAAAAAATTAGGAATCAAATCAGCAAATATATTATTGCAAAAAGAAAAAGTAGGATCAACTTTCCACAACATTGGTGTAGTCACTTCCCTCCTCAACAAGACTCTCATACCTCAAGAATTAAAGCCAAGAATCAATGAGTCGGATGCCATTAAACTGAAAAGCTTTTGCTCAGCTTAAGATTTAGTCAAGATGTCAAGAGAAAACCTACAGAATGTGAGAAAATCATTGCATGCTATGCCTCCAATCTGATGTGACAAATAAAGATGAACCCCAAATATATCACCGTTCTAAGTGTAAGAGCTAAAGTGACAAAACTTTGGAAGTAATTGTTGAAGTAAATCATTGTGATTCTAGATCAGGCAATGATTTCTTAGATACAACCCTAAAAACACCAGTGACAAAAGAAAAATAAGTAAGTGTGACTTCATAAAAATGGAAAACTTTTTTCCTCACAGTTTTATTGGTGCATTATAGTTGTATATGATTGTAGAATTTGTTCTTACATATTCAGTCATGCATACAATATAACAAAATAATTTGACCAGAATCCCTCCCTAGCACTTCCACTCTCCCTCATCTCCTCCCTCCCCCAGTCCTTTTCTTCTATGATCTCCCTTTGATTTTTTCTTTTTATTTTTCCAGTTTTTATTGATTGTGTGGGAATTATTTAGTATCTTAGAAGTGCAAAATGTACTTCTTTAAAACTCCCCTCCCTTTTCCCTCCATTCCTTCCCTCTCCCTTTGTGCTCTACTGGACTTCCTTTAGTTCCTCTATTAATCTGTATCTAAATGGTTCTTTATGTAATCTTATCCTTCCTTCCCCCTTTCCTTTATTTTACTCTAGCTTCCACATATAAGAGAAAACAAAAAATGAAAAACTGTTGAGTGCCAAGGGACATTGTGGTGAAATTGCTAAGACATACCATAGAACGAGAGAAAATATTTGCAAATTATATATCTGATAAGGGACTTATATCCAGAATGTACAAAGGACACTCAGAACTTAACAATAAAAAGACAACCCAAACTGAAATATATAGGCAAAGGATTTTTACAGACATTTCTCCAAAGAACATATACAATAGTCACCAGGCATGAGAAAAGATGTTTCATATTATAAGTGATTAGAAAAAATGCAAATAAAAACTATAATAGTATATCATTCCATAATCACTAAGATAACCATTTTTTTTAAAGAGAGAGGGACAGTGAGTGAGAGAGAGAGAGAATCAAGTTTATTTAGTTTTTCACATGGCTTCTGTTGCTCTGAAACTTCATTGTGTATGTGGTGCTGGGGTTCGAACTTGTGTATTCACGCATGCCATGCAAGCACAGCAACCACTGAGTCACCGCTCCAGCCCCCCAATAACTAAATGTTTTTAAAAAGAAAATCTACAAGTGTTGAACAGTTTATGGAAAACTGAAGCCCTCATATATTGCTGTTAGGAAAGTAAAACGATGCAGCCATGATGGAAAAAGTTTGGCAGTTCTTCCAAATGTTAAGCAGAAAAGCCATTCACACAGCCTTTAATCTCCTAGGTAATGAACAGAACAATGAAGAAATGCATGCCTGCACAATGACCTGTACATGAATGAACATACTTATTCATGATGGCTGAAAAGAAGAAAAAACTCAAATCTACCTCAATTGATGGATGAATAAATAAGAGGTGGTATATCTACACAATGAAATATTATTCAGTTATAAAAAGGAAGATATGACTGATATTTGTTACAATGTGGATGATCATTGAAAATAGTATGTTAAATGAAAAAGCAGTCACAAAAGACCAAATATTGTGCACTTTCTTTTAAATAGATTTCCAGAATAGTCAAATCCACAAGGGCAAAAAACTGATTAATGGCTGCCAGGGATTAAAAGGAGAGGACATTTATACCATGGAATATTACACAGCAAATAGAAACAATGACCTTGCAGCCTTCGAGGGTAAATGGATGGTTATGGAAGAGATCATGATGAGTAAAATCAGCTTAACCCAGAGATCTAAGGGTCGATTGTCTCCACTCATAGGTGGAAGTGGGGACTAGACCCTGGACAATGAGAAAGTTGGTCTAGTAACAGGAGTTAAATCCAGATA
>PVKS010038837.1:0-17647 GCA_004027875.1 Aplodontia rufa | reverse complement strand
TTTTTTTTTAAATCCAATCTGCTTATGTGTGTCTTTTGATTGGTGCATTGAGACCATTCACATTCACTCTTAGGATAGTTATGTGATTGTGGTTCATGGTCATCATATTTTATTAGTGAGTTCTGTGCTATCTTGGTTGTCTTTTTGATAGTGTGCACTGTTATTAAATTTCCTTTTTGTGGTTTTTGAGGATTGTTTGCTTGTTCTTTTACCTGGAGTTTATCTTTGAGAATGTTTTTTAATTCTGGTTTTCTATTCATGAATGCTGCAAGTTTCATCTTATTGTGAAAATTTCTTATTTCCTTTTTAAATTAAAGCTGAGTTTTGCTGGTTATAGTATTCTTGGCTGCAGGTTGTGTTCATTCAGATATTGAAATATCTCCTTCCAGGATTTCTTGCTTCAAGGGTGTGGGCTGAAAAGTCAGAGGTGACCCTTCATTGTTTTCCTCTGAATGTGATTTGGCATTTCTCTCTTGCAGTTTTTTATATTCTTTCCTTGATTTCCCTTTTATACATTTTGAATATGATATGTTTCAGACAGCTTCTCTTTTTGATTAGGCATATTGGGTGTCTTATAAGTTTCCTGGATAAGCATATCTGACTCTATTTTAATATGGAAAAATTTCTTTAACTATTTAATTGAGAATGTTCTTTATGCCATTTATTTGCATTTTGATTTCTTCTTGCATTCCTATTACTTTTAGATGGTTTGTTCTGATTTCATCCCAGACATTTTAAATATTCTGTACATGCTTTGTGAGATTTTTTTTTCTTTTTTGTCAAGCTTAATCAGCCTATCTTGATTGTCAGAAGTTCTTTCATCAAGAGCTAAGGTTCTGTTGTCTATGAAACTTAGTCTATTATTTAATTTTTCCATCATTTTTCTGATATGATTAATTGAAGATTTTAGCTCTGTTACTTCCTTTTTCAGTATATCTACTTCTCTGATTATTGACTTTTTCATCTCTTGAGATTCTCCATTACCTCCTTCATTAAATCTTCTTTTAATTCATTTTTCTTTTTAGTAATCCTATCACAAATAATTTTTTCTAGGTTTTCATCCTGTCCTGTTCATGGGCTCCTTGCTAGGGGAGTTGTGTGATTGAGGTGAACCTTTTATACTTTGGTTCTTTAGTTTTGAAGAGTTTCTTCTGGATCTTTGAGTTGAGGTTCCCTTTGCTGAAGCAAGGCAGGTCTTCAGATGCTTCTCTTCTCTTCTCTTTGCATGTCAAAAGGTTGGGTTAGACACCTCCCCTCTGATTACCACCTTTTCCCAGAAAGCTGTGTTCTGCCTGGAGCTATTTTGCTGTGCTTTTTGAATCTAAGCTCCAGGTTCTCAATCTGGAAATTGTTTGGGGTGCAGGAAGCATGCTGGATTATAGAAGTGCAGAAGCTAGGGTGTGTTGTTTGTTGCTAGGGTCTCCTGATGGGCTAGATGGAACCTCCTTCATGCCACCACTGGACCTAGGATCCTTGGCAGTGTGTGTGGGCCCACTGATGGATATGGGCTGCAGCTAGGCAGCTCTGGGCAAGGGTCCTTCAGGTGTCCTGGGTGCCTGTCTGCTCACTATTGTACTCCTGGGCCTGCAGGTCAGGTGGGCTTTGCAGCTTTGGTGTGGATTCTCCTGGGGGACAGTAGTATTGTGGCCACCTACTAGCCTGAGGCTTGTGTTTTCTGCCCATGAGCTGGGTGAGTGTAGTGACTGTGGGCAGGTGTCCTCCTGAACAGGTGTTATGGGCACCTGCGGTCCCAAGACCAGAATCCTGGGCCCACGTGCTGGGTGAGTGGCCCTGGGTGTGTGTAGGGGTCCTCCTCACGACTGATATAGGCCCCTGCAAGCCTTGTACTGGAGTCTTGGTCCCACATGGCAGTGCAGTTCTGGGTTGGTGTAGAGGTGGTCCTTCTCAGTGCTGACTTGGGAATCTACCAGTCTGGGATGCAGATGGACTGAATTTATTATAATTTTGAATGGCTGTTTTGGGCACCCTGAAATGGTCCATGTAATTGAAGTTTGGTCCAATTGTAGTGGCATCACGAGGTCTGGAAACCTTCATGAGATGGGTCTAGTGGGAGTTCCTTGGGTCACTGGGGTCCTTAGGAAGTTCTCCTGCACTCCCTTTGTATTAGTTAGTTTTTCATTGCTGTGACAAAAAAGAGAAAAACCAGTTATAGGAGGACAAATTCAGTTAGGTTTATGTCCGTGGTCACTTTGCTTCATTGATTTTAGACTGTGATGAGTTAGAATAGTGTGGCAGGAAGGGTATGACAGATCAAAACTGCTCACTTATGGTGGCCAGAATGCAAAGAGAGAAAAAAAGGATGAGGGACTAAATATACCTTTCCAGAACACCACCAGAGACCCACCTCTTTCAAGTGGGCCCACCTTCTAAATTTGACACCACCTCACAATAGTGTGATTAGCTGGGCAACAGCCTTCACCACATGAACCTTTGGGGAACTTTCCAGATCCAAACTCTTGAGAGGATTATTTAAAAGGAATAACTAAGGCTCCTCCTGCTCTCTCTTTTCCCTACTCTAGCTGTGGTGATTTGCAGACACGCACATACACATACACAAACTCTTACTCCTGTCAGAATGTGATGGACATCCTCATTATAATCAGAACCCAACAGACTCACCTAATATTGAACTTTGAACCTCGGAAATTGTGAAATAAACTTTTTTTCTTCCTATCTTGTCATAGGCATTTTATAATGGTGATGAAAAGTTGAGTCTTATGATGACATAATATATAGTTGAAAATTGGGAAATTCAATTAAAAAATATTTAAGCCAAATGAATGTACTCTTTCAAATTTTGTTTATTTTTAAATTTTGCTCATTCAATCATATAAGATTTGTATAATGATTTACAAATAATGAAAAATAACATTCATTGTATAGAGTAATATAACATGGTTGATTAGAAAAATTTTAAAAATAAACCTTTTTCAGAAACTGATAAATTAACTTTTTAAAGGAAATGCCGAAGTTATTTTTATAAGTTTTTATTCTGTAAAATGTGTTACTTTTAAAATAGAGCACCTATAAAAGATTCTGTATTTTACATGGCTGAAAAATGAAGTTGTCAATTAGTGAAAATATATTAATAATGAAAATCTGGACATCAAACAGATGCCTGTATTCTTAAACACACTAGAGCAATTTTTCAAGCAATTTGGACTAAATTTACTCTTGACAAGTTTTTTCAAAAATCATTAAAATGATATAAAATTTATTTAAAGGTAAATAGCTTTTTTCATTTAGTCTTGCACATTTTGAAAGTATTGGAGGTGAGAAATGAGACATAGATAACGATAAGTGGTTTCCTACCGCAAACACTTTTATGTACATGTATCTACATTGTACTAGAAGTCCGCGATTAGAGGGTCTAAGTGCTCTGTGTATAAGAAGATAAACACACATGTGGTTATCTCATGATAATCTTTCTCTAGAGATAGTGAACAGGAACAGTACGGTAAAGAATAACTGCGTTAGATCCCTGTAACATTTTCCACTCAGTGCATGGTGGCAAAGTCATTGGTAGACAACACAAATGTCCCATTCATTTTAGTGTTATTGTGTTTGCAGGGTCACAGATACTTAGCCACACAAAATGGAGCAGAAGGGTTCTGTTAGCAAACTAACTGGCTGTAAAATAATTGACTTTAGAAATGTATAAAATGCTACTTGGAAATGGTCATATAGTTTATATATTTACTTCCTCTTTTCCTTATGCAATGAGATAAATTTTGCATCAGGAAAGAGCAGAAAATGCAGTAATTTTAAGCTTTGGTTCAGTGGATACTTATATGTATATGCTAGCTCAACATTCTTTAAAGCAATAGGATTCTGTGATTTGCATATAATCATTGAATCCACATTCTTTAATCTTAGAGAAAGATATATAAATTTCCAGTACCCAAAAGGGATCCCTTAAACTCATTTTCAAATCAGTATTTCCAGAAAGGAACCAGTATTTTAACTTTACACTGAATTTTACCATAATTTTGCTATGCTTATTCTTCAAATTCATTAGAAGAAAATATATCATATGTAATTTTTTTGTGTGTCTGACTTCTTTTCTTCAGCAGAATGCCTGTAAGATGCAGCCATTGCACCAACGTTCTTGTGATGCAGGGTTTTTGAGATGAGGCCGAATTCTCTGCTCCCACCAGCAAATGGAGTCTGGTTGACTACAGATTCTAGCAGCCAAAATAGCCCGTTTCTAGTGTTTGCAGCTATTCCAGCTAAAACTGGGAATTTGCTGCTGCAAGCTTCTGAGGCCGAAATAGTGTTAGCAGCTCCCCAGCTAAAAGCTGGGTGTTGCAGCTCTTAGTGTATTGGAAATTCACCCCAGGAATTCAGTGCCAATCTTTTGGGTTCTTGTCTCACGAATTTGAAGAATAAAATCCATAGACAACCATGGAAGGAGGAGTAAAAGAAGCAGGATTTATTTAAAGAAGGCGACCAGAGACTCTGCAATGCAGAGGGGTACCTGGAAGCAGGACACTGTCTAATGGAGGTTAGGCCAGGGCTTATATTGATTTGGGGTATGAGCATAATTAACATTCATGCAGCAGGCATTGAGAAATGCATCTACATCATTGGTTGAAACTTACACAAAGCAGGCATTGAAACTTAGTACCAAAGATATTGTTTAAAATCTATGCAAAACAAGTAGCAATTCTTTCCATGTTCCTATCTGTGTCTACCCCCATTTCTTAGTTTTCCCTCTTCAGGGACAAAGAGTTGCTCCCACTGGTGAGCCTCGGGTCATTTGCATATGAAGGCCCTGAGTAGGCCCTGTCAATTGCTCTCTACCTGCTAGCTCTTCGCTGGGGCCCTTTGTCCTGACTACCTAGCCATTTTACGATCTCTCCTAAAACTGTCTCACTAGCGTGTTGCTGTTGATTCTTCTCTTTTTTTATTATTATTATTGTGCAGATTAAATTTACATATACATTGTTGAAACCTTTCTACTCTTTGTAAATATTTACACTGTTTGAAATTTTGGTTATTTAAATAAAGCATGAACATTTTGGTATATATCTTTTCACAAGAAAATGCATTAATAGAGTGTGTATTAGGAGTGAAACTGATGCCGGTGATGTGGATGTCAGGTTCGTGTCCTCTCAGAGTCGAAGAGTGAAACCGAGGGACACCAAGGCAAGCGTAGTACACAAGTTTTGTTATAGAAAGCATAGAAAGTAAAGCATAGGGAAAAAAAGCAGACTTCCCCCAGAGTGGGAGAAGGGGACAGAGCTGATGAGGCAGTGAGGTTTGCCCCTTTTATATGACAGCCTCTCCTGGATTGGTCACTGCTTCCCTGCCCCTGGTCCAGTCTCCGATCCATGCATTAGGTTCTTTGATCCATGCCTTAGTCCCCAAGATTGTGGTTCCTTGCTTAGCAGCAGGGAGTGTCTGCATCTGGGCCTATCTTATCAGACCCTCATTAGCATTGGGGGATGTCTTTGCCTTCTCAGGAAAGATGATCTCCTTATCAACCCACATTGCTCCGCCTACACTGAACTGCCTAACTTTTTCTGCCTCAAAACTGCTTTAGTAAACTGCCGGTTTTCCACAGTTGTTTCCTTACTTACACTACCACAATACAGCAGAGGTCCATACTAAAAACTACCACACTAAGACAGGTGTTTGTTAGGTGACTTTTCTTTTTGTCATTCTAACTGTTTTTTTGTATTTTCATGTGTTTTAATGCACATTTCCTTGGTGAGCAGTGACCTTGGGCACCTCTTTATATGATTGTTCGCTATTTGGACATGTTCTTTTGCAAAGGGAATTTTCAATTGTTCTGTCCGTTTCTTACTAGGTTGTAAATTCCAAATACTCGAGATTCTTTGCATTAGCTCATTTATTATTTCTAGTTGAGTTTAACTGAAATTTAGTCGCATTTTTGATATTTGCTAATGTTCATTTTTGAAATTTTGTAACAGTGTTCCACTTCATGCTTTGAATATAAATCTTGCTGTTCTGCTGCTGAGACTTACTTTGAAAATGCACTTGCTTCTTTCTCTTCCTCTCTTTCCCCATCCCTAATCTGCCCCTCTGTAATCTCAGGAAACAGAATTACCCTTTTTCTCACTCAAGTCTGAGTTATCTTTCCTTGAATACACCCATGGCAGGAATGAAGTAATTCAGACTCCGAAGGTGGTGCCAGAATATTTAAGAAATCTTCCAAATTAACAAGTGAATTACCAGCCCCAGCAGTGCACACCTGGAAAGCAGGCTTTAAGTTACCTCTTCAGAAGTTCTCTATTCCTCCCCATGAGTGGAATCTCAGACTGTGGAACTGGAGTCTCCTATATTTCTCCTTTGCTAGCAAAGTAATAAAATTTCTTTTTCTTTTTTCTCAAAACTGCTTACTCGTTATTTGATTGGCATAAGGGAGAAGGACAGAGCTTTTGGTAACAATTTGTTGATGTTAATTTGACATATGACTTCTTTTATTAAGTGATTTTTGTGTATTTGAATAAAATGAATGTTTTGCACTCACTGTGTTCTAAAAAACAATTCTTTGAGTTGGCTAATTCTGGTTCAAATCTTCTATATTACTATATTTATTTGTTTCTATCTTTTATTAATAAAGGTTTATATTAAAAGATGCACCTATCATTGTAGATTTGTCTTCTCTCCTTATTTGTCAAATATTATTTTTAATGAAATATTGTATCAATACAAATTTCAATACACTAGTCTTTCTGTTTAATTTCTTCTTTGTCAAACTAAAACATATTTCTATATATTAAATGATGTTTCTTCGCTTGTAGTCTTCAGACTTGATATTAATAAATCCATGATAGCTTTCATTTGATTAATGTTTCCATTATCTACATTTCCATTTTGTGTCTTTGTATTTATAAGGAAGTTTTTAGAAAATTATAGGAGTTGGTTTGCTGTTTTGAGTTTTACCAACTTGACATTATTTTCTTTTAACTAGACCACTTAGTTGGATAGAATGACAGATATTCTTGGTTTTAAATCTATCATGCTTTTTTGTTTTCTATTTGTTTCATCTCATTTTGTTCCTTTATTCATCTTTTTTCATTTTGGATTTATGAAATGCATCTATTTCATATCTTTCTTTAATTACATCATGTGTCTTTGTGAGCTTTCCTGGTTACCTAGGAAATCTGCAAGCACAGGAGGGCCACACCCTGCAGGGAGCCTCTTTTGTGCAGACCTTAATTCCATTAATGAGGGAGGAGTCCTCATGGCCAATCACCTCCCAAAATCCCTACGTCTTAATAATATCACATTGGCCATTAAATTTCAGTACAAAAATTTCAAATTTTGGCGGGGACACATTCAAACCACAGCTATTAGCATTTAACATATTATTATTAGAAGTACATCTTTTTGGAGATTCTGGTTTCTTTACATCTAAGCTATATGTGCATAGCATTTATTACAGCATGTTGTTATAATTGTTCTATCTTATTATTAGTTTTTATTATTATTTTCTTACTGTTCCTAATTTATAAATTCACCCTATCATAGATATATATGTAGGATAAAAAAACAAGTATACACAGGATTCATTACTATCAATGCCTTTAGGCATCCACTGGGGGTCTTGGAACTTATAACCTAGTGTAAGGGAGAGCTAGAATTAATAATGTAAAATGCATAAAATCATGGGGAATTCATTGTAGATCTTAGTAAATGATAAAAGAGAAGATGTGACATGTGAAAATTACCAAGGAAGGGGCTGTTTTTATTTGCAATTTTTGTTTCCAAATTTCAAGACTTTAAATGGCATATGTGTGTATGGATGTGTGTGTGTGTGTGTGTGTGTGTGTGTAGATATGTGTTTATGTATATACCAAATCATATGTATACATTTTTAAATTTTTCTCTCCATACATAATTTTGGTAATAACCTCTCCAAGATGCAGTGCACCACTTAAACAATTTCTCCTGATTTAATTTATTATATTTAATTAACCAAAAGTTTGGAAAGCAGAAAGCCCCTTAGCAGTATTGAGCTCAGAAGAGGAATAAATAAACCTTAAATGATGTCATAGGGTTAAGTCTTCTGAGTAAAGTCAATAAACTCCTAAGCTTTTGTTTTTCCATACTGATTTTAGTTGTTAAGTTTCACTTTTACTCCACTTTTTAAAAGTGCTAATGGCATCTTGATTTAGTGAATTTGTGTGATAGCTAGGTTTCAAATAAGTGCTATTGAGTTGTAAATATTGATATATTGTATTTATTTCTTTAAACCACTTTATTGGGGTATTGTTGACATGTGAAAAGCTGTACATATTTAAAGTATACAACTTGGTAATTTGGGCTTAAATACATGGCTGAGAGGCAATCATCACCATTAAGGTCAGAGACACACCATCATCTCCCCAAGTTTCCTGTGATCTCTCTAATAATATTACTATTTTTGTGTGTGTGGGTGAGTGGTAAGAACAATTACCATAAGATCTACCTTCTTAGTTAATTTTAAACATACTAGCTATAGAGTATTTATTTTTCAGCTACAAAAAGGCCATTATTATACTAAAAGTCATGTACATCTAACTTATCTCATACTTTAGAATGAGATAAAAATTAAATATAAAATGCACTCTATAGTCTTCTAATTAGTTCAGATAAGTATTTTTAGAAAGTTCGATGTCTTCATATCCTGCTTTATTTCCTTCTTCAAAATTGAAGCCAGTGAGCATTTTCAGGTGATACATTTAGTTCACTAGGAAATGGCTGGTGAAATCAAGTGGCTCTTCTTCCTCTACTTTAGCCATTTTTTAAAAATTTTTTTCCAATGAAATAATATATCTATATTCTGAAAATTAGATTTACCCCTTAGAGCCCCCCTAATTACCCACCCTTTTCCCTTCCCCCCTCCTCCCTCCTTCCCAGTATATCTCTACAAATGCCAAAGGTTGTGTGTCACTACATCTTATCAGGGTTTAATACATGAGAGTTGACTGCCTTTCTCAATGGCCAGGGTCTAGCTCCAGCCTCCACAGATGAGGGAAGACATTTGACCCTTGGTTCTCTGGGTTATGCTGACTTCACTCAGCATGATTTCTTCCATAGCCATCCATTTACATTCAAAGTCTGGACTATCATTGTTTCTAATTGCTGAGTAAAACTCCATGGTATATACGTACCACAGTTTTTAGATTCATTCATTTAGTGAGGGGCATCTGGGTTGTTTCCATAATTTAGCTATTGTAAATTGAGATGCTATGAATATAGATTTTGCTGTGTCACTGTAATGTACTGATTTTAAGTCCCCTGGAAAAATACTCAGTAGAGGGATAGCAGGATCATATGATTGGTTCATTCCTAGTGTTTGGAGGATTCTTCACACTGCTCTCCAGAGGGGCTGTACCAGTCTGCAGTTTCACCAACAGTGTGCTAGTGTGCCTATCTCTCCACAACCCCTCCAGCATCTATTATTTTTTATTTTCCTCATTTTTGCCAATCTGACTGGTATGAGGTGAAATCTTAAGTAGTTTTCATTTGCATTTCTACGATTACTAGTGATTTAGAGCACTTTCTCATGTATTCATTGGCTTGATTAATGTCCTCTGTTGAGAAGTTTCTATTCAGTTCTTTGGTCCATTTATTGATTGGATTGTTTGTCTTTTTGAAGTTGAGATTTTTGAGGATTTTGTAGATTCTGGATATGAGACCCCTGTCAGAAGACTGACAGTCCATGATTCTTTCCAATTTTGTAGGAAACCTCTTGACTAATTTGATTATTTCCTTGGCAGTGCAAAAGCTTTTAAGCTTTATGACATCCCATTCACTGATTTTTGACTTACTTCCTTCACTTTAGGTGACATGTTGAGAAAGTCTTTGCCTACACCCAAATGCTGAAGTGTTGGACTGAATTTGTCTTCCATCAGTTGCAAGGTAGCTGGTTTAATTCCAAGCTCCTTGATCCATTTTGACTTGATTCTTGTGCAAGATGAAAGATAAGGGTCTAATTTTAACTTTCTGCAAATAGCTGACCAGTTTGTCCAGCACCATTTGTCCTCCATGTAATATTTTGTTCCCCTTTGTCAAAAATCAGATGCTTCAAGATTTGTGGATTTGTTTCAGGGCCTTTTATTCTGTTCCATTGGTTTTCTTTCCTATTTTGATACCAGTACCATGCTGTCTTTATTACTACAGCTCTATAGTATAATTTTAGCCTTTTAAGATCCAGCATCTTCTTGAGTGCAGGATTAAGACCAGGCCTACCTAACCAGGAAAGCAACAATTTACCCACTTACATACTAGCACTGTTGAATGAGGACTAGTTGCATAATTTATGAGTTTTAGTGAAAAATGAAAATAAGGAATTTCTTGCTCAAAATTAATGATTTTTCAAAATAGTGGGAGGAGAGCCTTAGATCAAGCACTTTGCCCATGCAGCTGGCTTTAGAGGAAGCATCTCCTAGGGTGGTCCTGGGGTGAGCAGAGCTCTTCACCAGAGTTGAAGCAGTATTTCATGTCTAAACTGTGTTTCTTCCTGAATTAGATCTTGAGCAAGGGCAAAGGGGAGACAGTTTTCCTTTCTTGGTTTTATCTATGTTCCAGAAGATCTTAATTTAATTTTTTCTTTTTTAGAGAGAGAGAGAGAGGGACAGTGAGAGAAAGAGAGAAAGAGTGAATCAATTTTTTTTTAAAGAGAATAGGACAGAGAGAGAGAGAGAGAGAGAGAATCAATCTTTGTTTAGTTTTTTCCCATGGCTTTCGTTGCTCTGATACTAGTTGTGTATGTGGGTGCTGGGGTTTGAACCCATGTACTTGCGCATGCCGGGCAAGCACTGTAAGCCTGCTCCAATCCCTAGTGAATCAATTTTTATTTAGTTTTTCATGTGGCTTTTGTTGCTCCAACACTTCATTGTGTAGATGGTGCTGGGGTTTGAACCCCATGTCCTGGCCTGTCCCAAGCAAATGTGTAACCATTGAGCCATGGCTCCAGCTTCTTAATTTAATTCTTACAGTGCCTCTGTTGGGCCCGTGCTGTGACCACATGTTTATATGCATACAACAGGGAGTCCAGAAATGTGTCTAACTAATTCTAAGTGTTTCTCACTCTAGCTCTGTGACTTCTTCCACAATCCTCTGCAGTGTGCAGCTGTTGGGTTTCTCTGTCATTTACACTGTACCTGAGGGAACATAATGGAGTCAAGGAGAGGTTTGGAGAACACTGTAAGAGTCTTTCCAACTCATTG
This sequence comes from Aplodontia rufa, assembly GCA_004027875.1. NCBI lineage: Eukaryota > Metazoa > Chordata > Mammalia > Rodentia > Aplodontiidae > Aplodontia > Aplodontia rufa. The sequence goes on along the minus strand of PVKS010038837.1, from coordinate 6,440 downwards.
ATTTTGGTGATTCTCAAACACAGAACTAAAAGCACATTTAATTCAATATCTATATTCTAAGTCAGACCCAGAAACTCAAGAGTCAAATATTTTCTCTCATATATTGAAGCTAGACCAAAATAAGGTGGATGAGGGAGTGGGGGAAATTTCAGGGAAAATAGAAGAGAGATCAGTGGAGTACAGGATGAGGGTCTAGCAGAAGAAAGGAAGGATCAGAAATGGGAGGAACTATGTAGTGAAGATGTAGAGATATGAATATACCATGGTAAATGTCACCTTTATGTGTATTTATAAAGCACTAATTAGAAAAATACAAATACACATAAAGACCAGGAGACTAGAGGAAAGGTAATAGGTGAAGGGAGGAAAGGATGGAAATGGGAAGTACTAGGGATTGAATTGGAGCAAATTATATAGCATGCTTATATAATTATCTCAAAATGAATCCCAATAATATGTAATATTTTTTAAATCTGTTCTTCTGAAGTTTTTATATAATTAGGCCAACTATCTCATTAAATAGCAAAGATCCACTTAGTGTTTCACACCTGAAGCCCATTAGTTGTTGGTCAGGCTTTGTGACTATGAAAATAAAGTAGCATTTATTCACCCTTTCCTACATGAGTCCTGGTGACTTCTGGGGTTTCTCATCCCTAGTCTCTAAAGACAAGAATTACATTAAAAAAAAGAAAAGAAACAAAACAAAACTTTTCAAAGACCCTTGAACCTTGAATTTCCTTTAATGAACTAAAAAATAAATTTTGAAATTATTTACTGTCTTAGTCAGCTTTTTAAATGCTGTTACTGAAGGACCTGACAAGAACAATTTTAGGAGAACAGGTTTATTTTGGGGCTCGTGTTTCAGAGAAGGCTGGTTCCATTCCTCAGGGCTTGAGGTGAGGCTGTATACCATCGTGGCAGTCATGACTCGAGGAATCAGAGAGAAAAACTCCATGCCAGATAAAAAATATATACTCCAAAGGCATACCCCAGATGACCCACTTTCTCTAGCTGCACTCTACCCTCATACAGTTGCCAGTTAATCCTTATCAGGGGATTAACGCAAAGATTGGGTCAAAGCTCCTATAACCTAATCATTTCACCTCAGCCTTCCGGAATTCTCACACCTGAGCTTTTGGGGTACACCTCACACTCTAATCATAACATTTGGGAAAGTACATGAACCCGAATCACTCCCCTTCTTCTTTGGATAGACATAGATACTTGAGATCATGCACATTCTAAAGAATACCTGAACTGCCTCTTTTCAAGAGTAGTAAATTATACAGCAAAACTTAATCTTACAGAAAATCAAATTTAAATGAAAATAATTCTTAAATTCTTGTGAGCAGAAAAGGAATGTAAACTATGTGATCCTTTTCCTTTTTCTGGTCCCTAAATATCACAATGCCAGTGAAGTGCTGGAATGATCTACAGTGCTGAAGGGCTTGCAACTTGAAGCTGTGTTAATTGGTAGAAAGAAAACAAACAAACAAAAAATCTTAGAAAAGCACATTTCTGCCATACTAAATCAAAAAATTCATTCTCACAGAAGTCTTTGCACTCCAAAAAAGAATTCCTCACATACATACATACATGTTTTGAAAAATTACTTCATTTAAAAGTGAGGTAAAATTGAGATTGTAATTAAAATTAAACTTAAGTTTTTCTTCCTTAGAATATCATTGAATAGATTCCTGATAACAAGTCCAGGGATTAGGTGCTTTTTATTTGGTATATATAGTCTGCTTTAATTATTTTAGCCTTGATAAAAATCAAATGCTTTTAAGTTCAGTTTTTGCCTATATATTCCTTTGGCAAGAATAGCTTCTTAAATTCCTCCTGATGGCAAACTCTGTCAGAGCTTATGAAAAACAAAAAGAAAGAAGAAGGAGGCAGAGGAGGGGGAGGAGAGGAGGGGGAGGGAGAGGAGGAGGAGAAGAAGAAGAGGAATGAAGGAGACAATGACAGGCGGCAGCAAAGGCGGTGATCACCAAAAACTGATGAGGAAAGTCAGGTGTTAGAAAATAAGTATCTTCCTTGTTATGAATGGGCTGTTTTATTATTATTATTATTTTTTATCCCTATGCCAAACTTTATTCTTTTTTAATTTTTAATTTTTTATTTAGAAATTTATTTGTTGAAGAAGCAAACAAGCTTCTAATGAAATAATATAATATATATAAATTCTGAAAATTAGATTTACCCCCAAGAGCCCCCCTCATTACCCACCCTTATCCCTCCCCCTCCTTCCCAACACACCTCTACAAACGCCTTAGGTTGTGTGGCATTACACCTTATTTGGATTTAAAACATGACAATAGACCACCTTTCTCAGTGCCAGGGTCTAGATCCAGCCTCCACAGTTGAGTGAAGACATTGGACCCTTGGTTCTCTGGGTTATGCTTATTTTACTCAGCATAATTTCTTCCAAAGCTATCCATTTACCTTCAAAGGCTACGATATCATTGTTTCTAATTGCTGAGTAGAACTCCATGGTATATATGTACCACAGTTTTTGGATTCATTCATTTAGTGAGGGGCATCTGGGTTGTTTCCATAATTTAGCTATTGTAAATTGAGCTGCTATGAACATTGATTTCGCTGTATCACTGTAGTGTGCTGATTCTAATGGGCTGTTTTAAAATTGATATTTTGTTATTTTTAATTTGATTTTTCAATTTTTTAATTTTTTTTTTTTAATGCTGCTAGGGATTGAACCCAGGGCCTTTCACATGCTGGGCAGGTGGTCTGCCACTGAGCTAAAATTTCAGGAAGTTTTCACTTCTTGTCAACACAATTTTAATAATTTTAATGTTCAGTTGGGAATCATATAGAAGTAAACATTCTAACAATATAGCAATTGCCAAAGTATTAAGAGATTATTATTCACGGTACCATTTCTTTCATTCACTTAGTCAATATATATTTATTTAGAACTTGGTTTTTTCAGGCATCAGGATAGGGCAAGTTGGGTATAAAGAAATAAATGGATAGAGAAAATATCCATTCACTAGATCTTAGGTTCCAGTAGAATGAAACTTAACACACAAACTGAGAAATAAGTGGCTGAAAGTGATTCTATATAGTGATACCTTCGATGGAGGTAAAGCAAATAGAGAGCTAGGGAGTGACCTGTGTGTGTGCTTATGTGGTGTGTGTGTGTAACACCTGTTTGAGGAGGTGAAACCTGGACTAAGACTTGCAAGGTAAAGAGACATTTCTGCAGACATAAGCAAATCACTTGATATCCAGTTTACTTGGTGCCATGGTTTAAATATATCCCCCTAAAAACATGTTAGAAATGCAATCTTTAATGCAACAGTATTGGAAAGAATGGGCATAATGAGAAGTTATCAGGCAACCTTCAGGATAGAGTGAATGGATTATTGTGAGTGAGTTCATGATTGCCATTGTAAAGAGAATTGGTTCCTTACAAAAAGGGCATGTGTGGTTCATTTCTCTCTTGCCCATCCTGACCCTTACATTTTCTTCCTTTAGTCCTCTCACCTTCCTCCATGGGATAATACAACAAAAAGTTCCTTGTCCAGGCCAGCATCTTGACAGTGGACTCAGCTCTTGCAACTGTGAGATATATTTTTTTTATTTATATATTATCTGTCTGTGATATTTTATTATAGCAGCACAAAATGTGTAAAAACATCTGAGTTAGCAATTATCTTACAAAGACCTTTTCCTTTGATCTCTAAAATCATGTTTGCTATTATTCTCATGGGACTATGAAAGTTTAAAATAAGATAACATCTAACTTCAGGGAATCTTTTTCTTAAGAGAGAGGGAGAGAATGAAAGAGAGAATCCATTTCATTTTTAGTTTTTCATGTGACTTTCATTGCTCCAACACTTCGTTGTATACGTGTGCTGGGGTTTGAACTCACATCCTAACACATGTCAGGCAAGCACTGTAACCACTGAGCCACCATTGCAGTCCCGAGGAAGCTTGTTTTTTAAACCATGGAAATGGAGTCACTGCCTTGCTGTATTCTTTTCACATAAAAAGAAAATCATATCAACCATCCATATTTTGATTTGTAGTAGGAGAAACGGCATCTGATATGGATCACATTACTACACTCTCTGCCATAATTCCAAACCTTAATTATAACTCTTGGTAGTTTTTATCCCTATGAGCTTAGAGGGAAGATTAAACAGGAGAAAGGAAGGTGAAGATATCAGTCAACCAATCATCCATTACTCAGTAGGGAAATGTATGTGATGTCTCTGACTTGTACCAGACATAGTACCTGAGCTTTGGAAATGAAGTCCTATGGAACTTCCTCACCAGAAAAGTCTATGTTCCTGGAGGTAGTTATGAATTTTCATGCATTTACATCCCTTGGAAAAGGAGAAGTCAATTTGAGAATTAGGGACACTATAAAATTAATCCAGTGCCTTGCAATTGTATAGTTCCTCATTCATTTATGTAGGCGCATGTCAGTACATGTGTGATTCACATACACCCACACACATGTTAATCTAGGATACTTTTCCTGTGTTTCACCTCCTTACAAAAGATCTTAACCGCTGGTACACTGGATACAGCTCCTACCAGCACCTAATTACTAACACTTCAGGCATTTTGTAAGGAGTTTGACATCACATGGATAACTGGAAATTTGGCATGATGTAATTTCATATGACATGCTAATCTGCAGATGATACATATCAATACGCAAATTCTGTTTGGTGGAATTTCATATGACATGCTAATCTACACAAGATACATATTGAGGCATGCTCCTCCCAGCCCCAGTTGTGAAAGTTTTACCAGCACATCACTGGACTCTAAGTGTCAGGAAAGATCTCTGCTTGCTCTTCCCTTCAGCATGAATCATGTTCATCATAGCAAGAAGTGGCACAAACAAGCAGCATCCAGGGAGTGATCACTTTCTGATGTCAGAGTTCAGCCTGGAAAGAGAAATGAGTCTGGGGAAAGGACAGACACTTTCTGCTTTGCATCAAGTACCAATTTCTTCAAGAGTTCCCAAGAGAAGCCATGGCCTGAGAGTTCTTCCAGAGTGGTTGACCCTCCTGGGATGGCCCCTGGCTGATTTCCTAGGCCACTGCCTGCTGAATCCTGCTCACAGAGCCCACTGGCAATGAGGGAATGGAGTTGGCAGAACAGATGCTAAATGTAGGGCAGAAGCCTACGGGGCCATTGCCATCCTGCTGATGCTGTTTCCTTGGCTCATAACTGTTTTCCTGCATTTTCATGTGCCAGGTGTTCCGGACAACATGTACCTTGTGCTCCAGTTTGATAGAGATTTTTAAAGTCATTTGATTGGTGACTTTTCTACCTTAATTCCTTAAGGAAATGTGTATAGCTATGAAATCCAACAGCACCTATTTCCTTTATCTTCCATATTCTGCTCTTTCCTAACTGCAGTGTTTAACATCAGGTTTTTTAGCTGTACTTCTGAATCTACTAACTGATTTCTGCTCCTTCTTTTCCCTGAATCTCTAGTATGGATTGATTGGAGTTGGGGAAATAGGCTATGCTATCAAACTCAGCATTTTTGAGGGATGTGACTTTAGGGACATAATTGAGTGCTGCTGTCTGGGAAGTGGGTGTTCACATTTCTTTCCCGTAGACCTCTTGAGGAGATCATGTAAATAAGTGAGATGTTATGAGATGTTGTATACCACCCAAGGAACAGAATGCATTTGTGCAAATTCAGAAATGCTATTTCTGAGATGCGTGTGAATCCCCTTTCTCCCTCCTCGTCCATTCCCTGCCCCATGCAACTTGCTGCTTCCTCACCACTCCTATTAGGCCCTTTGCGGCTCTCACAATAGCTGGGTCTTCTATTCTGCCTTGTAGTAGTGTTGATTTCAACAGTGACCTTTTTCAATCTATTGACCTCCTTACAGTATTGTATTGAGATTACAACTCAGCCGTGCAATGTGATCCTCAGGATGAGACCTGGGTTCCTAACGTGTGGCGCTCTCTCTCCATATCACCCCGCCCTCACCACCCTTCACTCCCATCCCAACATCCTTTTTAAAAAGACATTTCTCAAGACTTCCGCAAACTAAGCTGCATATGATTTGTATTTCCCTCCTGCCTCAGCTTCCGACACCATCTGCTTCACTGCTTCAACCACTGAAACACAGAATGGGCTCTTTTTGACATGTTGTCAATTACATTAAAGAGGGAGGGAAGAACAAAATGGAATGAGCAGCACCTGGGGACATTGATGGTGTGATTGCATGACCTTCTTTTTCATTGACAAGTTTAAATGGAAATCTCAAGCTGCTCTTTCAAGTAAACGTCTGTGTTGCTGCTTTCTGGTCTTCTCCTGACCTGTTTGGTTTCTCTTGATGCTCATTACTTTGAGTATAATTTCTCTATCCCTTATCTCCTCAGCTTTCCTTGGACATGGGAAATGAATGACTTTAATAAGCACAAACTGCAGTTGG
>PVKS010038836.1:0-17664 GCA_004027875.1 Aplodontia rufa | reverse complement strand
ACAATTTACCATTGCTAGGCTATGGAAACAACCCCGGTGTCCCTCACAGGAAGAATGGATCCAAAAACTGTGGTACATTTATACCATGGAATATTACACAGCAATTAGAAACAATGACCTTGCAGCCTTTGAGGGTAAATGGATGGTTATGGAAGAGATCATGATGAGTAAAATCAGCTTAACCCAGAGATCTAAGAGTCGATTTTCCCCACTCATCTGTGGAGGTGGGGACTAGACCCTGGACAATGAGAAAGTTGGTCTAGTAACATGAGTTAAATCCAGATAAGATGTAATGCTTTATAATGTAATATCTTTTTTTAGAGTTATAAAGGGAAAGGGAAGGGAGGGATAAGGGAGGGTAATTGGGGGGGGCACTCCTGGAGATAATTGCAATATCCAGAATATTTACACATTTTATACACATTTTATATTATTTTGTTAAAATCGTGTAAGGTTGTTCAAAAAATAAAAAAAAAAATAAAAAAAAAATAAAAAACTTATATGATTGTTCAAATAAATTTCTCAATAAAAAAAAAAAGAAAATATTCAAAACGCAGTTCATTGTGGGAAAAAATGAGATATCAGTAATTGGATGGTAAAGGAGGGAAAGGGAAGAAAGCATAAATATGCAAAATGAGAAATGATGAGGGTCAAATTACTAAACATCCAGGAGGAATTAGAGGATTACAAGGCCTAATTCTCTCAGCTTTATGTAAATTAATTTTTCAGTCAGATGAAATGTATGTCTTACTAGGATATAAATAATAAAAATTTACCATATGTGAGTTAAAAATTTTAAACAATCATTAAATACTAAGGATGAAATAGAAAAGTAGAATTCCCATAAGTTATACTCAGTTATTCCTTAACTTTTCAGAAAAAAATGACTTGAAGTGTATTTAGATTACTTCATAGAGTAAAAGTGTAGGAAAAAATGTGTTTCTAAAAATCCCAGATGAAATCTGTATTAAATTCTTGCAAAGATAATATAAAAAGAAATTTCAGACACATTTAACTTTAACACTGACATAGAAATCATTTATAACAGGCATAGTTTAGAGACACATTAAAAGAATGATATACCTTGATTTACCTTATCTTAATGGGACCTGATTCTGAAACCAAAGATCTCAATTTATATGAATGTCTATGTGTATATATATTTAATTATATATCTATGCTATATCTATTCATATATTAATAGATTGTATTAAAAATCTTTGATTATCTCCATAGATGCAGAAAGATTATTTAAAAATTCAGTATTGACTCTTCATTTTAAAAATATTTCTAATTATTGAACATGTTTATTTCTTAATAAGCACATATAAATACTATTGATGTATTTGCATTATTAATATGATTATATATTATGATTACATATATAGACTCAATATAGAAACTTACAAGCATCCATTTATCTACAAAACTATTCATTTGTTTATAATATTTAGTTTCTATCTTCATCTAATTATGTATCTTTCTCTAAGAGATGTGCATGCATCAACCCAAACCAAATAAAATGAACAATGGTAGAAATACTAAAAAAGAGAGAATCAAAATGTAAAACAGGAATTTTATGCTATTATTATTTTATATTATCCTTGAGAATCTGTTAACAAAGAAACAGTGAAAAATGAAGGGTAAAAATTAAAAGATAAAAATGTTATATATCTACAGATATAACAGTAGCAATACAACAATTGCTGATCTCTAAAAATAACAGAAAACTTTCAAAAATGCCCTGCTAAGCAATATAAGGAAAGAAATAGCATTCCCACAGTAAAATATGAAACAATCAGATGATATAATGAAATGAAATATCACATTTCAGTATCAACTTTAAACCAGAAGCATGTGAAGAACTGTACAAAATTTATAGGAAGAAATTTAAAAGGAGGATTAAAAATAACAGCTTGAACAAACAAAAAGTATGCCATTTTAAAAGGAAAAAATGAGCCAATGAGTATGCCATTATAAATTTATATTCATAAATTTAACAAAATTCTTTAAAAAATTACTGAAGGAAAACCTCAGACTTTCAAACTTTCTAAATGATCATAAAGGTGATATGAAAAAATAAACATGAAAGTATTGTCAAGAAAAAGCTCATAAAGCAGGTGAATTATAGTGACATGGAAAATAACTATAACCAAATATTAATCTATGTTTTAAATTTTTAATGACTAAAATTCAATTTTCATTGACTAAAATTATGTGTTCTTAATGAAAGAGAAGACACAATCAAGATATATACTTAAATAAACATGAAAATGGAGTACAAAAATCAATTTCATAATTTGAAGATTGATCTGTTTTTACACACAATAAGTTAAAAAGATAAGACAGCATATGGTAGTGCACTGAATAGGAAAGTAAAATACAGAAGTTGTAGTAACATGGTAATGCTAAAATCTAGAATGTGACTCTGGCTGCTCATTTGAAATAAAAAGCTAGAAACCTATACATGTTTTCAATTTTTTAGCTATCAATTTGCAAAGCAATAACTGACAACTTTACTATAGAGTGTTAGGGAACAGACACATTAGTATAACTTTATGGAGAACAACTGGACAATGTGGAGGTATAAAAGTCCCATAGCTTAAATTATTTCACTTTCAGGATTGATCTTATACCTTACTAATTTAGATATTATATATGTGTAATAAGACCCATCATTTCACTGAATATAATAACAAAAGCTTCTAAACATTTAGATTTATATTCAACAAATGAAAGGTTTTAAAATATCTATGTTAAAGCCATACATACAGAAATTAAGTACACTATGTATATTTTATGGAATAAATTCCAAATTACAAAACACTATTTAATGTTTATCAACTAATTTTTATAAATAAGAAAAAATGAATTTTTAAAAAATTAAATAAATATAAGAAGCAATACATATGTATACAATTTTTAATAGAATAAAAATGCACACAAAATTATGAACACTAACATATCTCGCCAATAGTTTTGGGAAAATAAAAATTTTAAATGAATAAAAGTAGCACCACTGAGTAACACTGGGATGTGAAGTTCTGTGCATGAGTCTCCAGATTTGTTCATTGTATGGATACTAAAGATTAGTTACAAAAAGAAAAATAAGTATGAAAAAAGTTCAAGAGTTCATTCCTATAACTTTTAATGAAATTTATGTTCCCCCAAATTATTATATTATCCCATACTATTACTGACCAAGATGTTAAGTCAAAACAAGCTTATTTTAGTTGAAGTGTCTAATCTACTGTGATTTAGCTCAACAAGGAAACCCTTGTAATCTTCACATATAATTTGTTATGAGGTTTTTTATGTTTTAGGCTTAAAAAACAACCTGTTGGGAATGTTCTTGTCATTATTTCACTGGGTAAGGAGACTTGGGATTTCTAATACTTAATATAGTTCTATGTTTTGAGGAGTCAGGATCACACAGTTTAGTCAGAGCCTTGCTTTCAAAAAATAATAATTTGAAAGTTCAATAAAATCAAATATTTATTTTAAATTAGATGCAAACCAAACACCAAAATTCATATTTTAGTTTGATAGATATACATACAGTGAAAACCTCAGAAGAATGATATTAACCCACAGCCATAATTATTGTTTTCATCAGTAAATTGGCTGGAACAAACCTTTATAATATTTTCCCCATGTGTTTTAGCTACGTAATATTCTCTCATTACTTCATTTTACAATAATTTCATAATATTGGCTGTAAAGGCATGGAAAGATAATTCAGTTTTTACTGTAATATGTTGATAATTTTTTAAAATTATTGGTAAGTTAAATAACACCTTTGAAAATATCAATTCTTTGAGATCAGCTCAGACAGGAGCTTCCACTGGAAGGAGATGTAGGGTGGTCAGAGGAATTTCTTCATTGATGTATTATTGATTTCTGAAAACTAAATTCAGATTTTTTTCCTTTACTTTACCTAAAAATTATTATTGTTATCAATATCCTATAGTTATTTTGATGGTCAGGACCCTGCCTGCCATGGGGTCTTTCATCAGAGAGGCCATGTCTGACCCAACACTTAGACCTGCAAGAAAGAAGCACGCAGAGGCCAGCCTTGCTTTCTCACAGGGAAACTCAACTCAGATATCCAGAAGAAGACTTTCAAAGATGAGGAATCAAACTGGAAAAGGTAATCCTCATTCCCACTACTCCCATACTACAGAACCCATGAACAGGGAACAGGATGAAAACCTGGTAGAAATTATCAAAGATCTGATTTTTAAAACGAACGATGAACTAAAACAAGATTTAATGAAAGGTCTAAGTGAGAAAACTCAAAAGATGAAAAATGCTATTATCAAAGAAATAGACATACTAAAAAAGGAATTAATGGAAGTTCTGGGGTTCTTCACATCAGAGGAATGATGGAAGAATTTAATAATAGACTAACTACTACTACAGAATACAGGACCTCAGCTCTTGAAGAAAGAACTTCTGACAATGAGGATACTTTGATCAGGCTAGAGTGCATGGATGATGAAAAGGAAAAAAAAAAATAACTCACAGAACATGAGCAGAATTTTCAAAATGTCTGGGGCAAAATCAGAAGAAATAACATAAGAGTAACTGGTATACAAGAAGAAATCAAAACACAAACAAATAGCATAAAGAACATTCTTAATGAAATAGTTAAAGAAAAATTTTCCCATATATTCAAATATGCTCATCCAGGAAGTACATAGGACATGCAATTGGCCTCATCAAATGAGAATCTCACTGAGACCCATCATATTCACAATGTATAATAGGGAAATCAAGGAAAGAATATTAAAAGCTGTAAGAGAGAAATGCCAAATCACATTCAGAAACAAGCCAACAGGGATCACCTCTGAATTTTCAGCTCAGATCCTAGAAGCAAGAAGATCCTGTAAAGAGATCTTTCAATGTCTGAATGATCACAATATGCAGGTGAGAATACTATATCCAGAAAAACAAAGCTTCAAATTTAAAGGAGAAATGAGAACATTTCATGATAAAATCAAACTTGCAGCATTTGTGAACAGAAAACCAGCATTACAAAGAATTCTCAAGGACAACCTCCAGACAGAAGAACAAGCAAACAATCCTCAAAACACTAAAACAGGGGAAATTAAAAAAAAATACATGCTACCTATAGACAACCAAGACAACATAGAACTTACTAATAAAACATGATGACTATGAACCACAATCATATAACTATTGTGACACTGAATATGAATGATCTCAACACACCAATCAAAAGACACATATTAGAAGATTGGATCAAAATAAAAATCCAAAAATATTCTGCTTATATGAGATCCACCTTATAGCCAATGACATCCACAGACTGAAGGTGAAAGAACGGAAAAAAAATCTACCAGGCATACCTCCTAGAAAGCAAGCTGGTATTGCAATTCTTATATGCAACAAAGTAGATTTTAATCAAAATTTAATCAGAAGAGATAAAGAAGGCCACTACATCCTAATAAAGGGAACAATGCAACATGAAGATGTAAACATAGTAAATATATACTCTCCAAACACTAATACTTCCAACTATGTGGACAAATTACTCCATGAAATAAAAAGCACTTTTGGACATCAACACGATAATACTGGGACACATTAATACTTCTCTATCACCAATAGATAGATTGTCAAACCAAAAAAAAAAAAAAAAACAATAAAGAGATCTGTAACATTAACAATTCCAAAGATCTAATGGACTTAACAGACATCAATAGAATATTCTACCTCAAATTGTTTGGATACACCTTCTCAGCAGCACATGGATCCTTCTCCAAAATAGATCATATTCTAGTTCACAATGGAAATCTCAAAAAATATAAAAAAGTAGATATAATCCCATATATCCTATAGGCCATGATTCCATGACCCTAACAACTAATAGCAAAAATTATGACAGAAAACACACATTTACATGGAGAATGAATAATACCATATTAAACAAAGAATGGATTCAAGACATGAGATCAGAAATCAAGAAATTTTTGGAAGTGAATAAGAATGATACCTCCAGGATACCAGGAAAGCATTCTTAAGGTGAAAATTTATAGCATTTAGTGCCTACATTAAAAACCAGAGGAGATCTTAAATAAATAACCATATGCACCACCTCAAATTCCTACAAAAGGAAGAATAATCTAATCCTAAATCCAGCAGATGCTAGGAAATAATCAAGATCAGAGTTGAAATCAATGAAATTGAGAACAACAACAACAAAAAGATAAAAAGAATCAGTGAAACAAAGGTCTAGTTCTTTGAAAAAGATAAATAAAATTGACAGACTCCCTAGTCAATCTCTCTAAAAGAAGGTAGGAATTGAAGCAAATCACCAAAATCACCAATGAGAAGGGGGTAATTACTGAATCCATGGAAATCCAAGGGTTAATGAGAACATATTTTCAAAAAATATATTCCTGTAAATTAGAAAATCTGGAAGAAATGAACAACTTTCTAGACACATCCCCAAATTGATGCAGGATGATATTGAACTCCTAAACAGCCTAATAACAAGCACTGAAACCCATATAAGCCTTCCAAAGACGAAAAACCGATGACCTGATAGATTCCCCGCTGAGTTTTCTCATTTTATTATTAAGAAATTTATTTGTTGAACAATCAAACATTCTACTAATGAAATAATATAATATATATAAGTTCTAAATATTAGATTTACCCATGTAGACTCCCTCCAATTATCCACCCTTATCTTTCCCCCTCCCTCCTTCCCAAAACATCTCTACAAATGCCTTAGGTTGTAGGTCATTACAACTTTTCTGATTTAAATCATGAAAATTGACCTCCTTTCTCAATGGCCAGGGTCTAGCTCCAGCCTCCACAGATGAGTGAAGACATTTGACCCTTGGTTCTCTGGGTTATGCTGATTTTACTCACCACAATTTCTTCCATAGCCATCCATTTACCTTCAAAGGACACAGCATCATTATTTCTAATTGCTGAGTAAAACCCCATGGTATATATGTACCACAGTTTTTGGATTAATTCATCCAGTGAGGGACATCTGGGTTGTTTCCATAGTTTAGCTATTGCAAATTGAGCTGCTATGAACATTGATTTTGCTGTGTCACTGTAGTGTGCTGATTCCAAATTCCCTGGAAAAATACCCAGGAGACAAATAGTTGGATCATATGGTGGGCTCATCCCTAGGTTTTTGAGGATTCTCCACACTGCTTTCCAGAGGGACCGTATGATTTTCAGTTCCACCAACAGTGTGTTAGTGTACCTATCTCTATACAACCCCTCCAGTATCTATTATTGCTTATTTTCTTCATTTTTGCCAATCTGACTGGCATGAGGTGTCAATGTAGTTTTCATTTGCATTTTCTGATTACTAGTGATTTAGAGCACTTTCTCATGTATTCATTGGCCTGATCAATGTTCTATGTTGAGAAGTTTCTATTTAGTTCTTTGGCCCATTTATTGATTGGGTTGTTTGTGTTTTTGAGGTTGATATTTTTGAGGATTTTGTAGATTCTGGATTTGAGAACTCTTTCCGGCTAAGTTTTAAAAGTTAGCTAAGCTCAAAAGTAATCTCAACATAGATGAATTTTCACATAAGAAGAGGGAACCATAACTATGACTCTGGAGAGAGAAGCAGGGGTGCAGGGAGGGGAGGGAGGAATTAAAGGGCATATCAATGCAGCTTGGAAACCTCAGCTCCCACGAGATTCCCAACTCTACAAAGGCGGGCAGAAAGGATCAAAAAATTCAAAATTTAATACACATGTATATTCTTATTTCTATCTAAAACATGAGGGTAAAGCAAAGGAGGCATGGGAGCAGGAAATTATTGAACTGTGAGATCCTTAACTAGGATTGGCTTTACCTTACTTTGTCAATATCCGTCTGTGCATGAATATGTAACAACAATTCCTTCCAATGTGTAAAAGTATGGTGAATGAATGAAACAAAAAAAGTAGGGAACTCTCCCAAACACTTTTTGTGAGGCAATGATAACTCTGATAACAAAATCCAACAAAGACACAATAAAAATAGAAAATTACAGACCAATATGCCTGATGAACATCAATGCAAAAATCCTTAATAAGGTTCTAACAAAACACATCAAGAAGATAATTCATCATGACCAAATAAGGCTTCATTCTAGGGATGCAAGTGTTGTTTAAGATATGCAAATCAATAAATGTGATTCTTCATTACTTAAACAGATTTAAGGACAAAAATCATATGATCATCTCAATTAAAGCAGAAAAGGCCTTTGATAAAATCTAACACTCATTTATGCACATAACTCTAGAGAAGACAGATCAAAGTATCTTATTTTAACTTTGTGAAGGTTATATATGCCAAAACCTCAGCTAGTATTATACTAAATAGAAATTATTTCCACTAAACTTGAGAACAAGACAAGACTGTTTGCTCTCACCAATTTTATTCAATATAATCTTTGAAACTCTAGCCAGAACAATCAGGCAAGAGAAGGAAATCAAAAGGATAAGAATAAAAAGAGGGGAACCCAAACTATCCTTTTTGATGATGACACAATCCCATAACTGGACGATCCAAAAAACGACCAGAAAGTTGTTTGAGGTTGTAAACACATTTAGCAAAGTGTCAGGCTCCAAAATGAACACTCATAAGTCAGTAGCTTTCCTATTTGCTAACAATAATAGGGCAGAAAATTGTCCCATTCACAATACCCTTGTAAAAACAAAAATACTTGGGAATTAATCTAACAAAGGAAGTAAAAGACCTCTACAATGAAAATTATCAAACACTGAAGAAAAAAAACTGAAGGAGACCTGAAGAGATGGAAAGACCTCCCATGTTCTTGGTTATGCAGAATTAATATAATTAAAATGGCCATTCTGCCAAAACTCTATACAGATGCAATGACATTCCCAAAGAGATTCCAATGTCATTCTTTATAAATACAGAAAAAAGCAATTCTCACATTCATTTGGGACAACAAAAAACCCAGATAGCCAAAACATAACTAGGTAAGAAAGATGAAACAGGTAATTTTGCAACGCTGAATCTAAAATTATACTACAAAGCTGTAATAACAACAGTGTGGTAACAGTATCAAAATAAGAATGAAAACCAGTGGGATGGATCAAGGAATTATGATTTAAACCAGCTACCATTCAACTGCTAGAAGAAAAATTAAGACTAACACTCCAGCATATGGGAATAGGCAAAGATTTTCTCAATAAGACTCTGGAAGCAAAATAATTAGTCATGAGAAGGATGCCATTAAACTAAAAAACTTTTTCTCAGCTAAGGAATTGTCTAGAAAGAACCTACAGAATGGGAGAGAGTCATGGCCTGTGATCCTTCCAACAGGGCACTAATATCCAAAATTCACAAAGAACTCAAAAAACTTAATATCAGAAACACAAACAATCCCATTAATAATTGGATCAGAGACCTAAACAAAGACTTATCAACAGAGGAAATCAAGCAAGCTAATGAATATATGAGAAACTTCAAAGCCGCTAGTAATCAGAGAATTGTAAATCAAAACTATATTAAGATTTCTCCTCACTCCACTAATATTAGCAAAGATGAAGAATATAAACAATGAGAGATGCTGGAAGTGTTGCAGAGAGATAGGAACACTACACTGTTGGAGGAACTGTGGACTATTGCAGCAACTCTGTAAAGCACTCTCAAAAATTCAGGATTGGATCCACTCTATGGATCAGCTATTCCTCTTCTGGAATTGCTGGATCATAAAATCAAAAACTGTTTTCAACTGTTTGAGGAACTTCCAAACTGTTTGGAAAATTGATTACACCATTTGATATTACCATAAGCAACTTATGAGGGATCTTTTACTCTACCCCCTTATCACATATATTATTATTTGTCTTTTTGATTATAGATGTTATGATGGGAGTGAGAAGTATCTTGTTGTTTTGATTATTATTTCCTGAGCTGAGCAAATAATGATGCTGAACTACCCAGTTTGTTAATGTTGATGGATTATTATTATTACTAATGATTTGCATGTCTTCTTTGAAGAAATATCTGTTTAAATTCTTTGCTTAATATTTTATTGAATTTTAGTTTTGTTTGTGAGTGTTCTGTATAAATTATGAATATTATTCCCTTATCAATATGTGATTTGCAAAAGTTATTACTCTCTGAGCAGGTTGACTTTTCACTTTTTCCATGAAATGCTTTGAATTTATTTTTTTGCTTTTTGTTTGGTTTATTTTGTTTTTGAAAAATCTATCATCTTTTTTGTTTTTTGCTGTTTGCATTTTTGGAGCAATGTTTAAGAATTCATGAAAATATATTCCTTTTTATTTTTGAGTTTTCTAAGCTTACAGACTACATTTATTTAAGTCTTTAATTCATTTTGGATTAACTGAGCATTCTGTAAAGTAAGAGTACAGTTTAATTTATATAACAATAACAAGAACAATAGCTAGCATCTTGATTGGTATAGCAATGAATCTATATATCAAGTTGGAAAATATTTTTATTCAACAATATATTATGAGTGTCAAAATTTATAAACTCTGTTTTGAGTCAAGCAAGGGAAAAAACAAAAATATATGATATGAAAAAGAATGACCAATCAAAAACATGCCCAACAATCTGCAATAGCAAAGAAGACCCTTGGCCTGATAAAGGTCATGTAAAATAAACATTGTGTGCTCTGCAACATCAAACTCAAAGTTCTTTTCACTTTCTGAAACTTATTTGTTTTTTCCATGATTTTTCTATTTTTTGTTTTAGTGTATATGTCTTAAAACAATTCTTTGGTTAAAAGTTTCCTATGTATTTTTGTTTCATTCTGAAATCAGCATCTCAAGTAATATTGATGCCTTAAGTCCATAAAGAAATTGTGCCTTAAGTCCATAAAGAAATTGTGGAATATTTATTTTTTTAAAGAAAGAGAGACAGTGAGAGAGAGAAAGAGAATCAATTTTATTTAGTTTTTCATGTGGTTTTCATTGCTCCAACAATATGCTGGTGCTGGGGTTCGAACTCACGTACTCACACATGCCAGGCAAGTGTTGTAACTGCTGAGCCACCACTCTAGCCCCAGGAATATTAATTTTAAGGTATAAAAATACTTGTGTTTTCATTGAACTTACATTCTGTGACTTTGCTGAACTTTTTATAGAAGTTCTAAATTTGTTATTATTATATCATCTGATATATCAATTTTCCTTTCCCATTATTGCCGAATTTTATTTATTTTTCTTGCAAAATCCCTTTTATAGAATCTCTACCCAACACAGTATTAGCAGAAGGTGTGAAAATGAAAATTATCTTATTCTTGAATTTAGGGGAAAGTATTCAGTCTTTCACCATTGAGCCTAATGTTTCCTGGGTATTTCATAGATGGCCTTTATCAGGTCTATGGTCTTCCTTTCTATTTATCATCTGTTGAACATTTTTATTGTGAAAGAATGTTTGGCCATGCTAGTTTATATCATACAGTTATTTAACTTTTTCCTTGTATTTGGCTTAAAATTATGTTTATGGATATTTGATATTTGATGCATTTTTTTGGTTGCTGACTTATTGACTACCTCTGCCATGAGAATGCAAATACCTTGAGAGAAGAGATTCTATTTTGTTTTCAATTGCAGGCTCTTAGAGTAGTATCAGGCAGGTCATATACACTCTGTAATTTTAGGTGATTGAATGAGGGTAGGTAGGTATTATCTTTATCCTTCTTTTATAGATGAGACTCATGAGTATTAAGCTTGGACAGCTTAAGTAATCATTATGAGAAAAAAACTATTATTAAATCTAAGTAGTTTTAGTGCAATCAAAAAATCTTTTTTTTTCTTTAAAGAGAGAGGGACAGTGTGAGAGAGAAAGAGATAATCAATTTTATTTAGTTTTTCATGTGCCCTTCATTGCTCCAACACTTCATTGTGTACGTGGGGCTGGGGTTCAAACCTGTGGAATCGCTCATGCAAGGCAATCGCCCTAACCACTGAGTCACCACTCCAGCTCCCAATCCAAAATCTTTAAGGACTGTATTATATGACTGTGATTTCAGATACAGAAACATTTTATCTTTCATTTTTCTACTATACATTATGAGTTCTTCTCAGCAGTAAAAAATTATCAAATTAAATAAGGCAGATAAATTAGACACTAAAAATATTTTTTTTACTTTATATGCATAGGTGTCCTAAAAATAAAGTCAATGTTATTGCCAAACAACAGGAAAAACACAAAGGAGTTTTGGGGTCCAGGGGGCATCTCAACATTTAGTAAATCAAAGAATGGAGAGAAAGCATGGAACAGTATGTATACTCTGAAATGATAAAATAAATGCCACCTCTTCTCTGGACATAAATGATATTTTAGTATCTACCTTAACTTCCAGACTTCCCACTGGACAATTTAATAAATCATTTAAGTCCCCAGTGGGTTGGGAAAATAACTGAAAAAATGTTGACTTTGATTTGCATGTCTTTTCCAATTAAGGAAATGAATCATTGAGAAATCTACATCTTATATTCATAAAATTTTATTTAAAGATAAAAAGAAAACTATTATAAAATCACTTACTGAACAATGAGAAAATTACTAAATACACAGTGACCTCCTTAATAGAACTACCTAAACTTTTCTTAATATTCTGTCCAATGACAAGAAACTCACAAAGATAGAATTTTGACTTTATCTTTCAAACACATTCTATTTCCTATATAGATAGAACCTTGTTTTGACCTCATAAAAAATACTTCTAATTCAAAACTTTCTTTCTTTCCTGGTAATAAAGCTGGTATCCTTGCCTTATAATATAAGATTTAGAAGAACATTTCTATGTGAAAGAAATTGATAAATAATCACATATCTTGCTAAGAAATGTAAATTATATTATATTTAAATGAACTAAGACAATGGCATTAAATTTATGAAAAACGCATTTTAATGTGGTTGCTGATTAATGCAGAAATATTGCTTTCTCATTTGTGATAATTTGGAATTTGATCTCGTAGAATTGCAAATTCTATCACAAAGTTAGCAGGTGACAGTAGTTGACAACAACACATTTTCTTCTGTGAAAGTTTTGAGCTTCTGAAGACTTCTAGCAGAACCTCACACCAATTTCACCGCAATCACAATTCACTAAAATTTTGACTTGGTTGTGTTTGTGTTCTTTTCTCATGATTTAGACATGAGGCGTCTTCCAAAACTCACATGTAAGACAATGCAAGAAAGCTTAGAGGTGAAAGGATGATGAAACCCTTATTCACATGAGTGCATTAATCCATTTGAGTGCATTAACTAGATAGTAACTATAGGTAGGTAGGGTGTAGCTGGAGAAAGCAGGTCACTGGGCTATGCCTGTGGGGTACATATTTCATCCCTGATGAGTAGCTGTTCTGCTTTCTGATTGCTGTGTCTTTTCTGCTTTCCTCTGCCACACCCTTCTACTATGATGTTTTGCTTTGCTTCTGATCCACACCAATGGAGTAGGACGTATATGAAATGAGACCTCTGAAACCAAGAGCCTCAAATAAAATTTCCCTCCTCCATGTGGTTCTTATCTGACCTTTTGGTCACAGTGATGAAAAAGCTGACAAACACTTCCTCTTCATGATTGCTTTTAAAAAGGAATACTGCCAATCATTGACACCCTCAACACACCCTCCTGATTCGCTCCTTGGCATGTTGACTCTATAGCCCCTGTGAAATCCCTTAAATTTATGTTTCTCAGTGTGGTACCAATAGATAATGCAGAAAACAGGAGACTATTTCACTAATCTTTGGAAACATGACAATACAGATTTGTATTACTTTTGGAATTAAATATTGTAAAAGGAAAATACTGAAAAAATGAACATATGAAGATTATCTTAGCTCATTTGGACTGCAATATGAAAATATCATAAACCAGATAACTTAAAAACAACAGAATGTATTCATCATGGTTTTGGTGACTTACGAGTTCAAGGTCAAGGCCAGACTATGTCTGTTGACTGAGCTCTCTGGTTATAGATGGTAACTTCTCAGTGCATCTTCACAAAGTGGAAGAGGTGGAGGTCTGTCTTGAGTGTCTTTTATAAGTGAAATAATCATGTTCAGGATGATATACCTTCAAAACCTAATCACTTCTTAAGGGTCCTACCTCTAAAAACATCACCTTGGGAGTGAGACTTTCCATATGCAAATGAGGAGGGGGACACAAACATTTGGATCACAGTAAGAGATGCATTAAATTAGAATCTAATTTCTGAACATATTTCTCACTGGAGGATTCACCTTCTCCCACCTCTCACCCAGCACATTTCTCTATTAATGTGCATCATGGAAAGAAATAGTGCTCTTGATTTAGGAGAATAGGATGATCATTTTTATTTAGAAACTGGAATTTTTCCCATGCCTTATACATCATAAAATTATGAAGAAGCATAAACTACTCATATTGAACTAAACAGCAAGGAAAAATGACTCTAGGTGGGCGTATAGATCCTTTGCTTTCTGGCTTCAGAGTATTACTCTATTATCCATGTGCCAGCATTCTCCTTCACTCTCCCACCCTCCCCTGTTTCTAACCTCCACAGATGTGATGTTAAAAAGTATTGAGCTCCAAAGTCAGGCAAGCTGGTTATCAACCATAGAAACATGATACACTGTAGTAGATGGTTCTCTCAAAACAGCCTCACACACTTTGCCTCCCCCGAATTTACAGTCCTTTATGTTGCCCCCACACACTGAATCTACTCTGGACCTACACTCATGGAAGTTGATAGAGTGCAGCAGAAGTCTATTCCACTTTCACATCTAAACCTTAAAAAGCCTAATAACCTTCTTCTGGGATTTTGGGAGTCATACATAACCATTTAAAAGATCCAGTTACCTTGCTTAAGAAACCACAAATAGATGGAAAGCTTATGAAATGTCTACCTGAAAATAAAGAGATCTTGAGACTGCAGTTAGGCAGAAGGGCACACTTCCAAGCCACTACTCTTCAACTCTGAGTATGCATTCTGACTTGGTCATTTACTGACAATTTAATCTCGCAGATATCTCTTAGATCATTGTCTGAAGAATAGACATGGTGATATCTGCTTATGATTGCTGAGAAAATGTCTTAAAATTTGCATGCAGTGATAACAAGAACAATAGCAATTATTAAATGGGCACAAGTATTATTCTTCAGAAAAATAGCATCTCCTCTGAAAATTCTTTCCATGATGACTACGTGCAGAGTCCTTTGCTCTTCCATTCTGATCCCAAAGTAATCTAGTAGTCTATGAAAAAATCCTACACGTGTATGAGTGTGTGTGGGGGGGGGTTAGGTCTTTTGTTCTGGCATTGAAAAGATAACTAAAGCACTGTCAGTAAGAGAATGGACAGTTTGACTAGTTGGACCCTTACAGCCATGGTTTTGTATCCATGATACTCATATCCTTAGAGTAATTGACCCAAGGAGTAATAGAGAACTCATAACCACTGAAAGTTATTTTCTGCAGTAGTGACAGTATACAATGATATGGTGTTCAGGAACAGTGACAACAATGTCACAAAGAGACTCTTCCTGAAGATGACAGGGCTGTTGTATTTACTACCTACCACTGATTCCTGTGCTTCCCCATCCTGATGCTCCAGGCTTTCCTTAATGTATGTGAGAACTTCATCATTATTTCTTAAACTTTTTTTCCTTAAGTTAATAGGATTGTCTTTTTTTAATTTATTTTTATTAGTGCATTATAGTTTTGCTTAATGTTGGGATTAGTTGTCACATATTCCTAGATGCACACAATTCAGCAATGCAATTTGTTCAATAACCCCCCACACAGACATCCCTCTACCTCCCTCCTCCCATCCCCTGATCCCTTGCCTTTATTCTGGGTCATATATTGTTCCTAAAAAACCCAAATACAGTGACATAATTATTATAATAAATGAAGAACATTTTTATATATACGGCTATAGTATATACAGTGACATTTATAACTGCTTGGAATGTACCTTGCTTTATCTTAGTTCCAACATTTCCCCTTCTCCTCCCTTCCTATCATCCCTTGTTATTCTTCAAAATACTTGACAATAAGATTAAACATTTATGTTTTTGTACAGGTATGCAGCATAGCTTGTTCAAATATCTTATGAAGTATCTTGCAACTGTATCTCATAAATATTAACATTTTGCATTTTTGTTCTATGGATTTAATACATGAGTTTGTCTACTTTACTCCTGAGCCTGGTTTTAGGTCCAGCCTCCACAAATGAGAGATACTATTCAGCCCTTGACTTCCATTGTTTGACTAACTTTGCTCAGCATGATTTTTTCCAATGCCATCCATTTACCTTCAATAGATGCAATATCATTGTTTCTAATAGCTGAGTTGAACTCCATTGTATATATATACTAGAGCTTTTGGATCCATTCATAAAGTAAGGGGCATCTGGGTTGGTTCCATAATTTAGCTATTGTAAACTGAGCTGCTATTAACATGGATATTGCTGTATCGCTGTAATGTGCTGATTCTAACTCCTCTTGGAAAATATCCAGAAGAGGGATAGCTGGATCGTATGGTGGACCCAACTCTTACTTTTTGAGGAAACTCCACACTGATTTCCAGAGCAGCTGGACCAGTCTACAATTTCACCAAGTGTGCTAGTATTCCTATCTCCCCTCAACTCCTCCAGTATTTGTTATTATTCATATTCTTCATCTTTGCCAGTCCTTCTGGAGTGAAGTGAAATCTTAAGGTAGTTTTTATTTGCATTTCTCTGATTGTTAGTGATTTAGAATACTCTCTCATGTATTCATTGATTTACTCAATTTCCTCTGTTGAGATGTTTCTGTTTAGCTCTCTGGCCCATTTATTGATTGGATTGTTTGTGTTTTTTGTTATTGAGTTTTTTGAGTTCTATGTAAATTTTGGATATTAGTCTTCTGTCAGAGGGATCACATACCATGATTCTCTCCCATTCTGTAGGTTGTCTCTTGACTGTTTTGCCTATTTCCTTCGCTGTACAGAAACTCTTTAGTTTAATGGCATCCCACTCATTGATTTTAGACTGTAGTTCTTTCACTTTAGAATCCTTGTTTAGGAAGTCATTACCAACTCCCATATGCTGGAGTGTTGGTCCTAATTTTTCTTCTGGAAGGTGTGTGGTAGCTGGCTTAATTCCCAATTCCTTGATCCATTTGTAATTGATTTTTGTACATGGTGAGAGATAAGAACCTAATTTTTATTTTCTGCAAGTGGCTGTTCCAGTTTGTCCTGCACCATTTGTTGAATGGATTTTTCTCTCCTCCATGTTATATTTTGACCCCCTTTGTCAAAGATCAGATGTTTAAATACTTGGGGCTTTGTCTCCGAGTCTTCTATTCTATTCCATTAGTCTTCATTCCTATTTTGATACCAATACCATGCTGTTTTTAATACTACAGCCCAATAGTATAATTTTAGATCTGGTATTGCAAAACCACCTGTTTCATCTTTCTTGCTTAGTAATGTTTGGGCTATTCTGGGTTTCTTATTGTTCCAAATGAATTTGAGAATTGCTTTTTCTATATCTACAAAAAATGACATTGGAATCTTGATGGGGACTGCATTGAATCTATACAGTGCTTTTGGCAGAATATCCATCTTAATTATATTAATTCTGCCTAACCAAGATCATGGAACACCTTTCCATCTTCTCAGGTCTTCTGTAATTTCTATTTTC
>PVKS010038835.1:0-17669 GCA_004027875.1 Aplodontia rufa | reverse complement strand
AAAAAAATCATACTTGTCTTTCTTGTTTTTGCTGCCTAAGGTGAAGTGAAATTGTTTGCCTGTCTTCAGAGCAAGTGCAGACATACTTGAGGGAGATCAGCCTTTCTTAAAGATTTTATCAGACAGAGACATCAGTCTTGTCTTCTTACTTGCTTCAAGACACTGTAAATTGCCTTAGAGTACATTCATAGGCTAGTTCAGTTGGGAAGCATCATTTGCTAGGGATGCACACCAAAATTCCCCTAAATTCACAAGAGACACAAAGCTATGAGCAGAGCTTATCATATTCAGATTTACCACCCTCATCTCTTATGAGCTTTGAGATCCAACTGGTATATGTTGGACCGAAGGAAAATTTTATCCTTTCTCTTTCTTTAGAAAGCAACCTTCCACTGTAAAAGTAGTTACATAATAAAAAATATAACTGTGAGCTTCAGAGCTATTTTAAATCACCGGGGCCTGCTTCATCTCTTAAAACAATCTCTGTTCCCATCTCTACGTAGGGAGAGATCAGCATTACATTTTGAGAAATCACAGGGAAGGAGACTGTTATTTAACATCTAGTGTTGACCAGGATTCTGTCCTTGGTGATATACTCTTTTAATGGGTCATCTCTTCCTTTGTCATAGTTTTACCTATTACCCACTTACATTCTGGTGACTCAAATCTATAAATTCAACCCAGACCTAATCCTTGAGGTTCCAATTTAAATAATGTCCTAGACTTACACTTGGTTGTCCCTCCCACAAGTACCTGGCACCCACCCTGGCTTCTAAGCACTCTGTCCTCTCTCATTGACCCCCTTGCGTTGAATTTTGTGTGTGTGTTACTGCCTGTCTCCCTGTGGACCAAGAGCCCAGGAAGGCAATCTGTTTTGTTCATCTTTGGAGACCTAGCTCCTGGTACATGGCAGCTGTTCAATAAGTATTTCTTGAATAAACGAATCAATTGAGTGGGGCTTGAATAATTCTGGACAATTATCCTTTCATAAAATGTCCTTAAGTAATCTGCTCTCTAGCCACTGCCATTTAAGATGAAGGGACTTCATTAGGACTCACCTAAGTGCCTGTCTCTTTAGAGTCACAGTACATTGATTCACTATAAACAGTCATTTTAGGTGATGATTTGCTGTATGGCTTTGCATGATTGAATATTCTGCCAGGTATAAGTAATTTAATATTACTGCCCATTCAGTTGATAGAGATGTAAATGAAGAATTATTGCCTTTCAGAAGAAAGTTGCTAAAATGCATATGCATTCAAAGCAATACCTGTAAAGCATAATATAAAATGTGTTTTCATTCCCACATGCATGGTTCATTGAAATCCAAGCATTGGGGCCTCACAGAGCATAGGAAAAATGCATCTGGGCACCTTCTGGGGAAACTGTAGAAATCTAGATAAGAATAGCACTAAATAGACACAGAATAGAGAAGCCATTAATTTTTATCAGTAAAGAGAGTAAAGTACCTTAAAATAAACCCATTCTTTTTTCCTGTCTGATAAATGTATGCAAAAAGGGGAACTTAACAAAAATATCTAACTATCATAGGTGGTCAGGAGGATAAGGTTTTTAAAAATCCAAATTTTCTAATGAAAGGCATATGAAAATTTTTAAAGGGGTTTGATTCCTGTCCTGTCATCCTGGATATACTCTGCCCACTCAGAGGATGCCACTTCATTTATCCCTAACCTTTACTCTTGAAATCACTAAAAGGAAGTTAGGCATTGAGTGATACCTTATATTAATCCATATTTGGAGAATCCTAGAAAAACTGATGTAATATTATTTTTCCCTAAGTGTGCTATATTCCCTGTGAACAGAAAGTGAGAGAAAAAGCAGTGAATACAGTCCAAATATCTTCCTAAGCATGAAACTTAGGAAGTCAGACTAAATTAACTAGGAAAATGCAATCATGTAATTTCTGCTACAAACTTCTCTGCACCATGCTAATGACCATTGTATTTCAGATTTTTCATTCAGATAAGACAAAAACAATACCTTGTTAAACTAGAATATGAGAAATGTTACCTATCTCCTGGGAACTCTCATGTATTGCTGTCTTGAATCTCATTATGAGAGAGCCTACACCAAATAAATTAGCTCATTGATTTTGATTAACTGAGTGATAATTTAGGCAGGGAGGGTGTGACTAGAGAAAGTAAGTCATTGGAGATGCGCCTGTGGGATTTATATTGTGTCTCCATGAGTGGTTTCCCTCTGGTATCTCTGCTTCCTGATTCCCATGTCCTAAGCTTCTTTTCTCTGTCCTGCCTTTCCTCCATGCTGTTCTGACTCATCTCAGGCCCAAAGCTATGGAGTCAGCTGACTGTGGACTCAACTTCATAAACTATGAGCCAAAATAATTTTTTCCACCTCTACCTTATTTTTGTTAGGACTTTTAGTCACAGTGACAGAAAGCTAACTCAAACACTCCAGTTGTTATTTTTAATAAAGTTTCAGTCATCTAAAAAATTGAATATCTTTATTTCCATATACCATTTGCATTTTAATCCCCTGTCCCTTTCAGAAACATTTCTTTTGTCACGAACCAATCTAAGGCATTTATAGAGATGTATTGGGAAGGAGAGGGGGGAGGGAGAAGGGTGGGTAATTGGTGGGGGGCTTTTGGGGGTAAATCTAATTTTCAAGAATTTATATATATTATATTATTTCATTAGAAGCTTGTTTGATTGTTCAACAAACAAATTTCTGAATTTAAAAAAAAATCTTAACTCTCCTGGAGGGGGAACAACTATGTTTATCTTTTGTTCTGGCTTTGTCAGACTGTGTATTACTGCCACATTAACCTCATTCTAGCTCTAATTTTCAATGTGAGGGAAGGTAGAAAGTGAAAGAGATGCTTTCAATTCAATGGTTAATCTTATTTGACCCAACATTTGCTTCCATATAATGATAATGGTACTTTACGTTACTCTTTAAATCAGAGGTCAAAGTGTTTTATAGTAACACTTCAATAATACTCATCATGCTTCTTAGAATCAGCTATTAGTAAAGATGAAAGAAATACAAAGATAGAGTAGCGACAACATTTTCCCACATGGTGATTCTGTTAATGTTAAATTTTCAGTTCTTCTGAGCCCTATCAGTTATTTATGAAGACAAAATTATCTAATCAACTTTGATTTTTAATAATTGTACTTTTCCTTGAATTCCAACAGTAACTTAAGAAATCAACAAATAGTACATAGTTACTTAATACTTGTTAATTGGAAATGATAAGTTATATTAGTAAACATAGTTTGGGTAGTAAATCACAGAAGGCACATCTTAAACCCAAAGGAAAAAAAAACACATTAGTCTATGTAATACAAGAGTCCAGAGGTTGGTGCGCTCTGGGAACTGTCTGATCAAGTCTTACTCAATTTCTTTACAATTCCATGAACTCTTTTTTTTTTTCTTCCCATGAAGAACTTAATTGCCAATCTTTTCTTATGGTTGCAGGTGGCTACAGCATTTGTTGGCAACACATTCACCTATCATGATGCCCAGGAAAAAGATAAAAAGAAGAAAAGAGAGAGAGAGAGAGAATATTTAGGTTAAGTAAAAAGAGAGGTCCTCTTTTCCAATAATCAAAAATTTTGGACTTCTTCCTGCTTGAACCAAATGATTTCATACTAATAGATGTGCACAACTCCTGTATACACAACTCCTCCAAGTGCAAGTTTGTAGACAGGAGTAGGCACTGGATTAAGCCTCAGAGTAATGCTCTCATGAACTGAGGTTACTGCTCAAAGTGCTTGCTGCTAAGCCATGGTGGAAGGACACAGTGCATGATGATGAGGTGATGTCAGTGCCTGTAATTACACAAATTCCAGACGACTCTTTCTTAAAGGGCAAAAGATTCTATTGTAGAGAATAATGAACCACAATCAGCAGAGCAAAGGCTCTCTCAATTCTATAACAGTTAAGATTCACTTCCCAATAGCACAGGTCTTTTATAAAAAGTATGTTTAACAAGCCTGCAGGGATTTTAAAATATGATTCTTTGAAATATGAAAAGTGACTTATTTTGAGTTAGGGGGAAAAAAGACTTAGTCTTAAATAATTTACTCTAAAAAGTCTTTATCATCTTTTGGGGGGAAGTTATAGACTGAACTGTGTTTCCCCCTCCCCCATTCACATGTTGAAATTTCAGCCTCCAACATGTAATCCTATTTGGAAGGGTTTATGGGGCCCTTCTCTACCAGAACTAGGTATTCCTGTAAGAAAAGTAAGAGACATCAGGGATGAAAGGGCAAAAAGGAATGTCCATGTGAAGGAGTAGCAAGAGCGCAGCCATCCACAAGCCCAGGAGAGAGACCTCAGAAGACACCAACACTTTTTCCACCTTGACCTTTGATTGTCAGCCTCCAGAATTGTTAGGAAATTTAATTTTGTGACTTAATCTACCTAGTCTCTGGTATTTTCATATGACAGTCCTAGAAAACTGTTGCTTTTTATATCAATAAATTTCTGATCATTGAAGCAATTAATTTCTGATTTCATTTGTTTGTTAACATGCTTTCATTAGATGCAGTCTAACTATTTCTAGTCTAGGACTTTGTCTTGTAGTTGGCTATATTTTGCATATGGCTGTTTACTTTTGCAGGTTACAAAACCAAGTGGTCTCTTCTAGTCCTTTAATTTAGGATTTTTTAATTACAGTGAGAAGAACTGATTTCATGGAGGAAAATACTTATTTTACTAGTGTTCAAGGGCTACTTCTTGAACTAGGTGAGACTGACAATAGATTATATAATGCAACTGGAAAGATTTCAAATTTTTATACTGCTCTAGGGCTGATGATTTTCCTTCCAACCTGCAGACAATTTGAAGTTCAGATGTGTGAGCCTGCAAACTAATCACAGTGATCTCTTTTGTTTATTAGCTCACCTTTTCCCTCTGGGACCTTGGGGACAGGCTTATTTCTTTTCATTTCATTTCGTCAGAAACCCAGTTCATATTAAATATCTTCTTTTAAATGTGTGTGAGTTTGGGGTCTTGAATTATGACTGCCTATATCTAAAGAACTGAAGTATGTTACCATTAAATAAAATAATGGGCAGGAAATGGTAGTATGAAACATTCTTTATTCCCTCTGTTCCTATTTAAGTCAGTTTAGTTCTTTGTTAGAGAAAAGAGAAAAGAAATAAATGGCAAAGCTTTGGACTAGAATTTTGTTCCCAGAGGAACTGAGTCAGCTTTGTGTAGCCCTAGAGAAAAGCATTATTAAATCATGACTGGCTAGAATGGCTGAACAAGATTTGGATTTCTGTTCTATGTTCTTTGATTATATATAATATGATCAATACCTTTACCTCCATTTTCTCTTGTGTTTGTGAAATTGGTGTAACAATTCTCTCAAGTATCTGAAAAGTCCATTACCAAAATCACTGAAAATATCCAGAGAAGGCCCTAAGCTCCTCAGAATATATTAATTAAAAATTAAATAAGGCAAAACATAAAGAATCTTTTCATAATCTTTCTAACTGTTCTGATGTATTTCTTTTATTTCCCTCTGGAAGGAAATGCCTAATGAAACTTCTTTGTAAAAGTACACTAAGAGTAAACAATACTCCAAAATGTGAGGTTCTTATACTTGTGATGAAGTTCCAGTTCAGAACTCCTACTAGAAAAAAATAATGGCATTTAAAAATTAGTCCAGGTTTTAATAACACTTTAAATCAATGAAGAAAAAAATTCACAGGAGAGTTTAAACATTTAAACCTCAGAAATGCTATTGAGAACCATAAGCTAATTAAATTAGCACTTTCAGAATCTTATGTAATCTATCTTTATATAAATGTCTTCCAAAGTAGGAAATGAATCCACTTCTTGGTGAGAAGTATTCAGTCCTGCAATCTTAATTTGAATCAATAATACATTAAAATAGTGCAAGCCTGCCTTGTTTTTTTTTTTTTTCTCCATTGAAAATTTAAAACTCACTTGCATTCAAATGATTCTTTCCTTTAAAGAAAGGTTCATTAGAGATTTTTACATAATGGTATGATACAAATGAAAAATATATTTTTAGAAAATATGATTTCAATAGTTTTATTTTCTGCAACTGTAAGATATCATTTGAGTCAATTATAAGGTCCAGTCATTAATTATCACTATCAAAATACATTTTGTTATTAGAAAAGATAAGTAGTAGATATGACCTCAACAATGCTGACCTTTTTTTTTTTCTTCTTAGAAAGAGGGACAGTGAGAGAGAGAGAGAGAAAGAGAGAGAGAGAGTTAAAAATAGAAAATCAATTTTCTTTAGCTTATCGTGTGGCCTCCACTGCTCTAACACTTCCTTGTGTATGTGGTGCTGGGGTTCGAACCCGGGTCTGCATGCATGCTGGGCAAGCTCTGTAACCACCAAGCCACCCCACTCCAGCCCCAACAGAGATGACTTTTAAATAGTACTTTTGCAATATAATGTGAAGAAAATATAATTAGTGATTGTTGTAATTTTCACAATATGCTTTTAAACTTGATATTTTCTGTGAGCATGTTCTTTTCTAAACAAATAAAGTCATTGACTAATGACACACTCATACTGACTCCACCTCTGTTATTTTCAAAGCAGGGTGACAGAATAATGGTCTTTAATCATTGTATTGCAAGGAGCAGGCTACAGAAGAGGATTGTCTCTGCTGTGTAGATATATGCTACTGAAATAGTGGACACTGTAAGATGTCAGTTAAACTGTTTCACACACATATGCATATCTAAAAAATCTAAAAGGCAAGAACTTAATTAAGCTAAACATCAGATGAAGTCAGAGAAGGAAAAAAAATATCAGGATGCTCCTTTGTTACATAGAGATAAAAGATCTTTTAGATTTTTGCCCATGAAGACTCCCTGATTGCTCTCTTAAAAATATTCCTGTCCCCTGTGTTTTCAGCTTCAAAGATGGCTCAAAGACTAAAATGATGTGGACACCACTAATTTAATATTTGGCACACTGACTTAAAATTGGGAATTCTGAAATCTGTGTCAATGATGGAATTGAGGTTCTAAAGAAGAGTTGTAATGAAGTTCTAATGAAGAAGGGGTAAAGAAATTGCCCAGTCCTTTCAGCAGCTAGCTATTTGTGTTGATGAAAGGTTCCACAGTTATCCTGTCTGAATTTGCAGAATAAATGGCTTCAATTTCCATCACTGACTGTGCTTGTAGTTGGATAACAAAGACTTCATGTGATTTATGTGATACTAAGTTCAATCCAAAAAAATAACAAGTCAATGTAATTGGAATTCTATATATGAAAGCCTTTTAAAAACTAAAAGGTTATAAATTATATTTATAATATAGTTATAGGTAGTGATAAAAATTGTCAAAGTTGATGATTCACTGAATTTTTCTGAGTCAAAAATTATGAAAAGAATAGTTGTAGATGCTGGTGATTTTTATAATTTCCTCATCATAGGCAGCTAGTTTTTTTATTATTACCCTTGTAAATAGGATTTAGTGATAGAAAGGAAGCATAAAAATGTTGATCTATCTATAATTGCATTTTGATTAAAATTATAACCATTTTTCCTTAGCAAAATTACCACATATGGGGTTTTCTCTGGTTTGCTTATTAATAATGTAATAGAAATAGTAATAACAATGATAACAATAATAATGAAAAGGTGTTGATGAGAGAGAGAGAGAGAAGGAATGAGAATGAGTGATGGAGAAAAATAATGAAAGACTATTTGGTTCCTAAACTATAATTATGAAAAAATAAATTATAATCATCCCCAAAACTGGATTTGTTTAATTGTGTAACACCAAATATGAACAATAATTAACAAAAGACCAAGCTGAAGGAACAGGTTTATAATCAGAGTTTTCTGTGATCTGAATGTTTATGCCCTTCTAAAATTTATATGCTGAACTTAATCCTGAATGTGATAGTATTAAGAGGTGATTTGGATAGTGATTGAAGTGATAGGACACATCTCTCAGAATGAGACTAATGCCTTTATAAAAGAGGCCAAAGAGAGTTTATTGTTCCTTTTCCCATGGAAGGACATAGCCAAATAGTACTCTTCATGAGGAGCAAGCCCTCATTAGAATTTTCCAATGTCTTATCTTGAACTTCCCAGCCTTCATTACTGTAAGAAATAAATATTTATTATTTATAAGCCATCCAGTCACTGGTATTTCACTATAGCATCCTGAATGGATTAAGACAGACATATAGATACAGATAGATATAAATATAGACCAATTAGATTTGGCTTCTTCAGAAAAAAATAGTATTTTTAGTGTTACACACGCCTGCCTGAATGAGCACATGAATAATCATAGAGCACACATATATTTATGATCTAGAGTAAAGCCTCATACCTTTGTCTGTACTATGAATTTACATTTTATATTCAATAAAATTGTCCTGTATAAATTTTTTAAAAAGCGACTTCTGTAATTCTGGTATTAGTAATGTATGCCAGATATCTCTTGGAAAGTGTACCCACTCCACTATACCTTTTATCATAGTATACAAAGGAGGTTTATTCACTATTCCAAGAATTCACACCAGTGGATTTTGACTTTTCAAACACTGCTCTAAAAAGTCACCTCTTAAACACTTCAAATGAGTTGTTCATTTCAGATATTATATTTTCAGTTCTAGAATTTTCATTTGGTTTATTTTCATATATTCCAGTTGTTGAAATTCTGTGTTTTTTCATCCAGTTTATCCATTGCTTTTAATAATGAAAGTGACAATTCTCTTGGCATCCTCAGGGATCACAGGATTCTGGAGGCATTGTCTGATACTGGAGTTTAAACAGAATCCCAGTTACAAGCAACTTTTGAAGATTGTACATTTAATGTTCTATATTTTCGAATGTTGTCTGCATAATGAGTTACATTTCTAACTAAATTTTTTTTGTATTAACACTACAGTAGCATACATATCCACAGGCTGAGTAATGAAGTGGTACAGCAAGATAGCGAAATATCACAAAAGACTAGTAGTACTGCTTCCTTGGGGCAAGCTAGTCAATGGATACAGTAAAAGAGTTAAATTCTGTTCATAACCTGCCTTGCCAAACTGAAATAAGAGAATTCTACTGACAGAATCCTTTATTCAGGGCACAAATAACTGGCAACATTAGTTAGAAAGCATTGTCATTTCCTTGGAAAGCATTTGAGTGTATATACTACCCCTCAGGTAAAAATATGCCAAAAATTGAGGGTGATGAAATGCTTTCTTTGGGGGCACACAAACATAGTGTCATATTAAATCAACTAGTCCTACTTCTGCTTAAACTTACAATTGATTAATGATTCTTTGCTAATGCAGCATGATTCAAAATGTTTTTCCACATCGTATTCCTTGGCACTATGCTGCCATTTTGGGGTATTGTGTTTAGAAATGAGTTTTATACAAGGGACTTCAATGTATTTCTTTTGAATCAGGATTAGGTGATGGTTTTGTAGCAGATAACACACAGTAATCTATGGACAGTACCAATGTAAAATGCAGAAGTCATCAAGAACTACCAGAAAGGCTCATGTTATGATTAACATTATTTGTTTAGTAAAATTTTCAGTAAAAATTGTGACAACACACCAAAGATTAGAGTACTTTCCATCTTTTCGCTTGAGGGGGAAAAATCAAAACTTACAGCATTGCTGAAGAGCATCTGGGATCTACTGCATGTGCAGGCACTAGAGTAGGGCAGATACAGTCTCTCTTGGGCTGCATTACAATGGAACATCCAGCTTGGGATAGGTCACGAGTGCCAACTTCAGCATGACCCTTCCTGAAGGCAGTGATAACCTCTGAGGTATGTCAAGTAATAGAATTCAGTTTGCTTATGTCACCAAATATTTTCAGGACCATTGAAATGTTACAGAACCATGAGTCTAAGATTCTGCAATTCCCCTAAGGATGCTTGCCAGGATCACCAGGGCAGTTTGATCCACTGTAAACTTTTGAAATTTTCTCATGACTCTCTGCAGCTCCTTTCTACACAGTGTGTGCTGCCTGTCCTTTCCTGTAACTGTACCTATTAGCAAAAGGGAAAGGTCACATTTTTTAATGGCTCCATTCTCTCATCATTCTTTTCACAAAAGGATTTGGTATTTTCATCAGAACCACCCATTTTTCACCAGAAAACTGTCCATCAATATCATATTATTTGTGCCATTCACTGTTCAAACTTTCTTTGATTATATGAATAATTTCTTGTAAACTGATAGCTGTTTTTACACTCTTCAACCCCCTGAGTCTCTTCTCTGACTTTGGTATCACTCTGGATATACACAATTATCCAGAAAATACACTTCCATATGTCATCTGAGGCATTACCACATATAAAACTTCATTGTTTGAGCATGGAGAATGTACATACATGGGAAATTAGGTTGGGGAACACCACTCAGATACCAAAATCCACAGATGCTCAAGTCCCATGTAAAAAATTGCATAGTATTTGCATAAACATATGTCCACTTGCTCGTACATGTTAAATCTTTTGATTATTTATAATGCCTAATATAGTGAAAATGCTATTTAAATAGATACTATACTATATTGTTTGGGAAACAATAACAAAAAAAACTGTACATGTTCAGTACAAATGCAATTAATTTTCCAAATATTTTCTATCACTGATTGGTTGAATCCACAGATGCAGAATTTGCAAATATGAAGGGCAGGCGACATATAAATTTTGTGTATAGTCTGCAGTAGGCACAGGTGTTTGGGGGAAGGGAGATTTAGTAATTGGGGAGGATCACAATCCTTGGAAGATGCATTGTTTGTCTTTCAGCTTCTAGAGAATGCCAGTACTGCCATGCTGTGATTATTTCCTGCTTTCAGATGTGATCCAAGGACATTTACCTTT
Organism: Aplodontia rufa; assembly: GCA_004027875.1. Lineage (NCBI taxonomy): Eukaryota > Metazoa > Chordata > Mammalia > Rodentia > Aplodontiidae > Aplodontia > Aplodontia rufa. The sequence continues at coordinate 6,825 of PVKS010038835.1, read as the reverse complement.
TGGCAGTGCTAATGATCAAGGTCAAATAAAGTAGGAATAATATCCTAGTCTAATCCTAGAAAATGTTTTGGGTTCCAGTGGTCTGGTACAATGCTTTTCAAACTTTAAATATGCATAGAAATTACCTGGGTGGGCTGAACATGGCGGTGCATGCCTAGAATTCCAGCAACTCCAGAAGCTAAGGCAAGATGATGGCTAGTTCAAAGTTAGGCCAGGCAACCTCAAAAGACCCCGTTTAAAAATTAAAAATGGCAGAGGATAAAGCTTAGTAGCATAGTGTCCCTGAATTCAGTCCTTAGTACTGCAAAATAAAAAATTAAAAAAAAATCACCTGGATGGGTTTCCTAAGGATGGAAATTCAGATTCAGTAGTTCTGTAGTATAGACTGATTCTGCATTTCTAATAGGCTCCAAAGAAAAACAATGCTGCTGGTCCAAAGACCACATTTTGTGTAGCAAACAAATAGAACCACACTGTATAATAAAGAAGCCATTAGCCACAGGTGGCTGTGATGCTAGTAAGGTCAATTATATCCTTACTAATCTCCTACCTGGTTGATCTGTCAATTACTGTAACACTGATATTGACATCTCCAATTACTAACATACATTTATCTGTTTCTCCCTGCAGTTCTAACAGTTATTGAGTCACATATTTTGATGTTCTATTGTTATGTTTATATTACTGAGGAGTTTATTGAACACTTTGAGAACTGACCCTTTTCTCATTTCATGATGTCTATTTTATTCCTGATCATGTCTCTTATTCTGAAGAATATGGTGTCTGTAATTAAGACAGCCACTCCAGACTTCTCATAATCACTGACAACATAGCAAGTTTTTCTCTGTCCTTTTACTTTTAAACTGAATCCTTATTTTTAAAGTAGGAATTTTGTAAGCATCTTCTGGTTTCTTTTGAGATCTTTCTCTATATCTTTGGTTTTCTGCAACTTGAAAATAATGGGCCTAGAGTTAAATTTAGGAATATTTATCTTACTTTGTGATCTCTGAACTTCCTGGATCTGTGGCTTGGTTACTGTCTTTCATTTTCTAGAATCCTCGACCATTATTACCTCAGATTCTCCTTCTGCTTCAATTTTTCTCACCTCATTTAGTATCCAGTTATTTGTATACCATTCTCTCTGAGATTATCCTGTAGTTTTTTAATTTTCTGTTCTATTTTTTCCTCTTTGTATTTCAACTTCAAAGATTTCTATTAATTGCCTTCCATAGAGTCCTTAACATATTAGTCATTATAACTTCCAATTCTGTCTGATTATTCAGAAATGTATGTCATATTTGAGTCCAGTTTAGATACATGCTTTTCATCTTCACAATGTGTTTTTCTCCCCTTCTAGTATGACCTGAAATTTTTTGTTGAAAGCCAGAAGTGGTGCTTAATAAACATTGACGTGAATAGAACTTTGCGGAGTGCTTTCAGGGTAATCTTGGGTAGGAATTGGACTACGGTTAATGGTTGCTGTAGTAGCATGTCCAAAGACTTCACATTAGCTACCCTCCTTGTTGTGTCTTCACTGTTTTTGTGCTACCTTATGACTCTTTTTTAGATAGAGCCTGCATTTTAGAATTCTTTCAAAATATGATCCACTGCTTTAATACTGGAGTCCTGTTAGAGTGGCGTTACTAAGGTTTGCATGGCAGGAAAGTGTTTTTCAATATTGTGATTAAATCTCATCTTTTATAATAGGTTAAGTCCCTGAACTGTGACCATCACAACTCTCTCTTAGCCTTTTTATTCTTTCTTATGCTATTTAGGAAGGCTAGAAGATCTTAGAGTTGGGTACTTCCCTTCTTTGAAGTTAGATGAAGATCTAATAAAAATGTTTTCCACTAGAGAGAAGGTTTTTGCCATATAGATTACTAAAGTTATATTTCAAAAAGGCTACTTTCTTCTTCCCCTAACAGAACCAGAAGGTGTCCTTGACTCTTCACTGTGGAATGCTGTAGATGATAAGAAAAGAAATTTACAATAGAAGTTAACTAAAGAGTTGACCAACAATAATTTGTGGTCAACAAGATAAGAAGTGATCTTTACTTAATTCTAGCAGTAGCACTAAGGTAAAAGTCAGAATAAAGATTCAGGCATACCATGACAACAGAGCAGACCCACCTGTACCAGAAGGGTTTTTTGTTTATAGCTCCACAATAGAGCTAGGGCCAAACTTGTACTTCCTGCAAGGAATTGTCACGTGGAATTTAAACTCTTTATACCATTTTGCATATTTTACCTATCAGAAGTTTTAAATAGCTACTAAAATGCTAGCTATTGATTATGATTTTAAATGTGTAAAAAAAAATCCTCAAGGGCACTTGATGATTCAGCGCACAAATGATTTAGAAATTAATTTCAAAAGCATGCAATCTGAAATAAAAGCAAAGAGAAGAGAGAAAGTGCATGACTCTTTTGCTTCTGAAACACTGAACAAAAAGAAAATGAGATTGTCTATACTTTTCATTTTAAAGAATGTCATATAAGTGACAGATTTAATGGCTCAAGTCTTCAAAGTAATTGCTCTACCAAGACAGTTAAATATGATAATGTACCATCAGACAGGGAAGAATAGTAATGTTGGCATATTCTATACATTGTCAACTGTTCAGCAGTATAAAATATCATCTTTTGTTTTTACTAATAATCTTACATTTGATTTTTTTTTTAAAGAGAGAAGGACAGTGAGAGAGAGAGAAAATCAATTTTTATTGAATTTTTCACATGGCTTTCGTTGCTCTGACAGTTAGTTGTGTCTGTGAGTTGCTGGGGTTTGAACCTGTGTACTCGCACATGCCAGGCAAGCACTGTAACCACTGAGCCACCGCTCCAGCCCTTACATTTGATTTTTAAAACACCTGCTATGGCTGCTCTGAGTTCCCTGTGGAAGTCACATCCATTCACTTTTAATAAACTGAAGCTTAAAATTAAAGGTTTGTTACATTGTATATTTATTTTTTGCTTTACTTATTAGTAAATAAGAGCCATTAGTCCTTAAATGTCATTAGCTGAAAGAAATATTTCCTGTACTTTGATTTTTTTATATGTGATATCTGTGCTACTAGCAGGTACCTAGGAATATATATCACACTGTGCATGAACTTTGTGACTTTTGCTCTCTGTGTAAACGCTTCCATTGTTGACCTCTTGAAAATGTAAAATCTTCATTTTAAGTTTGAAAGAAGCAATATAAGAATAAGAATTTAAAGATAAGTTCTGGAACTAGTTGTTGTACTCCTTAATCCTCAGTAAGCAACTTTGTGTCCTCAGATTTTAAAAATCGAAGATAAAAATCAAAGAATTTGGAACTTCTTTAAAAAATGCTTAAATCAACCTGATGACAACTATGTCTAGGTGTCATTGCAACCAGTAATGAGCAGGAATATACAGAAATGAAATGAAATCATAAGATTATAAGCATCACAAGGAGGGAAGAAATATGGAAAGTGCAAATGTAGCTAATGTTTACTTGGTAACTACAATGTCCCAGGCACTGCAGCAATTATTCCTGAATCATTCAAGGAATATTATATGTGGTTACTATGGGCTAGGTAATTCTAGACACTTGGTATACTACAATGTACAAAACAGGAAAGTTCCCTGTCTTCTTGGAGTTTATAGTCTAGTAGAAGCCACATACAAGAAATAAGAACATAACAAATAAGTAAATTATTATATCAAAAGTACTAACAAAACTGAAAGGAATTTGGAGAGGACCAGGTAGAGGCAAGAAGTTGCAATTTGAAATAAAAGGATCTCATTTAAGCAAACACTAGGAGATGAGGATTCTAGCCATGGTAGTAGGGAGAAGACTATGTGGGTGGAAAGAATAGCAGGAGCATATGCTGTGTTAACCAAGTTGCTTCTTGGAAGCTGCTATGGTTCTAAAGGAAGGAGCAGAGGGTGAGAAGGAGAGAGTGGAGGAGAGGTCAGATATATATATATATATATATATATATATATATATATATCCAACAGGACTGTATAACAAATTAGGTATTTGTGTAAGAAAAAGAGTGGCGTACCCTATACATTCCAAGATTATAGCTTGAGCAACTAAAAGGATGAAATTGTCATCAAGTAAGATGGAAAGACAAAGGTGGAATAGATTTGGTAGAGTATCAGGATTTCACATTTTCTTTCACCTGAAAGAAAAGTTAAGATTGATGATATTTATTTGATGCTATTTTATTTATCTCAAAAGGAATTTGAGATATTGATGGGACATCTAAATGGAAAGATCAAGTAGGTATCTGAATGTATAGGTTTAGATTTCATGTGTCATCTGGCCTGGTGATATATATATTTGGTAATTTTGCACATATTTATGGAACAAAAGAAGTTATAAGAACCAGATTCTAAGCTCTGGGGCCCTTCAATGATTATTTAAGAAGAACTGAGTGGAAGCAGCCAGAAACGAGCAGAGAAAGAGTAATCAGTAAAGCAGGAAAACTAAGAAAGTATGGCATTCTGACACCAGAACAGAAAATCTGTACTTCAGGGAATGGAGAACTATATAAAATATCACTTAGAAGTAAAGTAAGAGTAAGACAAGAATGTAGAACGGATCCTTAAGGTTGGCAAACAGGAGAAGAATTTTTCTATTTGCAAGGGAAAATGCCTGATTGGACTGTATTCGGCAGGAATAGAAGTAGAAAAGTAGGGAAGAAAGTGAACACAGACAGCTAGTTCAGAGAATTCTGCTGCAAGGTGAAATACAGAAGTAAACCAGTAGCTGGCTGGGCAGTACAGTAAAGAGAGAATTATGGACTACTCATTTTAAGATGAGAGACTTCTTTGTATTATAGTGAGAATAATCATATGGAAAGTGAAAAAAATGAGTTTTAAGTGGGATAATTATTCTTGGTTGGGCAAGAGATGATTTACTTTACAAATCAGGAACTGACTTTCATACAACTAAACCCATTTATGGTAAAACAAAGTAAGGCAGAGTATACTTGCATGGATGAAGTTAAGTCTGAAAAGAAGGCAGTGTAAACCTATTGACTTTCTTTTCTTGATATATATGGTCAACAGACTACTAGCTTAGCCCCTGGGGAAATGAATGAATACCAACATCCTAAAGGAAGGAACAGGGTGGTGGCCCATGATGTCCACTGTAAAGACACACCAGATAATGAATAAATAATCTACTGCTGGGCAGTTTGATATTACCCATGGAAATCCTAATGACTTTAAAGCCAATATGGTGATTTCAATTGTATCATCAAATTAAGCTGTGTTAATGTTTTTCAACTTTACTTTTAAATTCATTCCTAGTTAAAATAAAATATAAGAAAATAGTGCCATTATCACAGAGAATAGGCCTATATGAGGATTCAGTGAAAGAGTGCAAAAAAGCACACAACATAGTTGTGGGCACATAGTAAGTATTCAGTGATATCAGCCATAATTTTGAGTTAAATGGCACAAAGTCATAACTTTTAGAAAGTCCTCATTTTTTTATTATTGGTCGATGTTGGGGATGATATTATTGTTGCTTATAATTTTCTTTTGTATTTTGTATTTTGGGGTTTGTTTTCTATTTAAAATTTTAAAAAGACTTTTCTTTCAGCAAGAAGTTTTATTTGTTGAAGATATATATGTTCATTTTAAATTTGGACACTATTTTTCTTTATTTTTTTTGAAGAACTATTCTAAAGTGCATATGCATTATATATAAGAATTTTCCCTTCATATTCAAATATCTTTTTAAATGTTATGTTTTTCTTTATTTTTCTCCTTTACTGTTTGAAATTGTATAAGATTTTCATATATTTCAGGAAATTCAAATTAGCATTTTTATAGTGTTGAGAAAGGAAAATTAATTTCAAATGGTAGTGATGAGTGAGAGATTACTTTCTGTGGACCAAACTTGAATTAGTGCAGCCTGTGGAAAGGCTATTTCCATATGTAATTATAAAACAAATAATCCTAACAGTGATATAAAATCAACCCTGAAAACAAATAAGACTCACTTGTTATTCAAACTAAATTATAAACTGAAAAATGCTTACGTTCTTACAAGTTTTGAAATGACTAATGAATTACAAATATGGTATTACAAAGAAAGAAGCCTATGTGCATAGATAGAATATCAGGAAGCTCAAATTCACTTTGCCTTTGAATCTTCTCTTATTCTTAAGTCAGTGACACAAAATCATGCAGGAAAATTGAATTTCCACCCAAATCTCCTGGGGTTACTAACTTCCCAGAGAATTGAATATAAATAGATTATTATGTACACAGCAGATCAAATTGATATTGTGATGCTTGAAAGTAAAACATTTCAGTTGGTAGACACAGAAACTCGATTGTGGCAGAAATTTAAAATAAATTATAAATAATATATAGGGATTTGTACTAACCATAAAACTGGAAGGGGAAAGCTACTCATTACTGTGTTATAATCACTAATTATACTATATCAAATTCAAACTATGCTTTTTTTCTTTAAAAAGGATAGCTAATGAACCAGTTAAAACTATTAAACTAAAGTAAAATCTTACACACACACATGCACACACATTCATGCATACACACATGCTGTTGAATAGGATAAAATAAAATAATGTTAATATCATTTAGAATCATTACCCTATAGTTTGAAGTAATGCTTTTCCCACAATATCTGTTATAAATTAATAAAAGTCAATAAAGAATGTAATAATGATAAAAGGGCACTGTGGGGATTAGAATCAAATATAATTTTTAGCTTTCTATTCATATAAGACATTTGAAACCATGGAACATAGGACATTTGGTGATTCGGCTCTGAGTCAAATAAAAATAGAAAGAAAATTCTCTCAAAGTTCT
>PVKS010038834.1:0-17660 GCA_004027875.1 Aplodontia rufa | reverse complement strand
AAGGATTCTCCATACTGCTTTCCAGAGGGGCTGTACCAGTCTGCAGCTCCACCAACAGTGTGTTAGTGTGCCTATCTCTCCACAGCCCCTCCAGCATCTATTGTTGTTTATTTTCTTCATCTTTGCCATTCTGACTGGTGTAAGGTGATATCTTAATGTGGTTTTCATTTGCATTTCTCTGATTACTAATGATTTAGTGACTTTAATATGAGCAGCTGACCTTAAGAAAGAATGGGTAGATAAGTGAGGCCACCTGCAGAGTGCCAATTTGCAAGCTCAAGTGTGAGCCACCTTTACCATGCATCAGTACCAAGAGTTGACTTCAAGGAACTGTACACATAGCAGATGTAGCTAGATCCAAAACCACATCTAGTTCCCCAGAACCACAAAAGAAAAAAAACGGAAGAAAAAAATAGCAACAATAAGGCACTTTACCACAGCTCAAAGCAACATCCATGCTAATCATCCAAACTGATATCATTTTTATTTCCTATTTTCTAGTACCACTCACATAGGTCTGGAACAATAAATCAAGCTCCTGATTATCAATTATAATGAGCAACTAATAATGCATAGTAAAATATCTGACAGCAATACATGAGTAGTAAGTCAGGGAAGAGGATACCTTGCTGAATAAAACAGCTTCCAGGAAGACCCTTAAGTGGGGCAGGTAAAAGAGGTTGCACTGGGAGGGGGAAGAACAGCTAAAACACCCTCAGGAAGCTTAAGGCAGGGGACACACACAAGAGCAGAGACACTCAAGGACTGTGTCAGCAAACTAGTGCCGGTCGGTGCTCATTTGGTTCCTGTGAGAAGACAGATGGACGGACTAGAGTTCCCTACAAAGAAACAGCCTTTGTCTCTGGATTCTAATCCCAGAACAAATCCCTCTCTGAGACAAAGGTATTATTATGCTGCACCTTCTCCCCACCTTCCCAGCATAAAGAGAATTAGTTTCAGGAAGCATTAATTCTGTCTCCCAGGTTGGTTTCTAGCAACACCTGGCGTAAAGAGTGGCCACAGAAGTGATCAAGGTCAAAGACTTGAATCTCAGTGAGCTGGGAAGAGAGACAGCTCCTTCTCTGAGCCAGGTAGCTGCTCTGGGCTGGACTCTGGGGATACAGGAGCCAGGGCTGTGAGGCTCTCAACTGCAGACACACAGGGCAGAGAGCTGGATGGCACAGTTAGGTTGTTACGGGGAGAAATGGAGAGCCAGGATCCAGCCAAGGAAGTGTTAGGGTGTGAACTTCAGCTTTCACAGAAAGAGGGATTTAATCTTTAAATTTTTGTCCTAGATTTTCAGTTCCCAGATATTTACATAAGGGACAGACCAGTCTCTGAAATTTCTACATGGATGGTGGTAGAGACTGCAGTGATCGAGGTGGGTAGAAGCTTAATGATGCATTTCCACAGCACAAATATACATAAAATTGTAAGAACATCAGTTACTGGAGACAAAGAGACAGAGGAGAGAGAAAGTAAAAAGGAAGAGGTGTTTACGGACCATTAAAAGGTAACTAAATTTGGGGCTGGAGCGGTGGCTCAGTGGTTTCGGTGCTTGCCTGGCAAGCACGAGGACCCAGGTTCAAACCCCAGCACCATGTACACAACTGAGTGTTGGAGCAACTAAGGCCATGTGAAAAACTAAATAAAATTGTTTCTCTCTTTCTCTGTGTCTCTCCTGTCCCTCTCTTAAAAAAAAAAAAAAAAACTAAATTTCCCCTACTGACACCACCCTTGCCACCCTGGCAAGATTTCCCTAAACTGCCTAACATACAGAAATTGCTGAGGACCACACAGGGCATTATTTAATGTCCCCCACCCCTTGCAGTAAATAAATGCCCCAACGGATTTGAGGACAGGCAAAGGAAGGCAGAATGGGAGGTTCTTAGGTTTCTGGGCATGGGATCCTGCCCCAGAGCAGGCAGCTAAGTCACCTACTTTCTTCGGAAATCCCCAGTGGTGTAAGTTGCTGTGAGGAGAAAACCAGTTAGTCAAATTTCCTGAAAGTCCCACTCTCTTCTAGAGACCAGATGCAATGTGGTTAAGCTGTGACTAAGGGATCCATGGGGAATTCTTTTGTTTGAACTTTTGCTCTTTTCTGGATCTATGTTAAAGTCTGAAATGTGGGTTTCTGCAAGGAACTGTTATTGGCTAGGTGGGTTTCTGCAAGGAGCTGTTATTGGTCAGGTAAAGGGAAGGGGCTTGTTTTTCAGGTATAAATGCTGCAATAATAACATCAGCAAATATATCAGACACTACTCATCTCTGTAACAGACTTTACCAAGGACTTATTTCATGCCAGCCCTTTATTGGGAACATTATAGGCATTATTATATCATAGATTCCTCATCTCTAACTTTAGTTCTCCTTCCTCAATTATACCCAGAGGAAGGGCAATACACACATCTGTTTCATGAAACAAAATCCGATCACTGAGCACTGGGTCTTCCAGGCATGGTGACTAATGCATGACTCATAAGAATGGTAAATCAAGTGTTGGATATGACAGTGCAAGTAGCTGAAAATATCTGTGTTCATGTTCTCAGTTAAAAGGCACTAATGTGATCAAGTTCCCTATATCTTCTCTATTTCAAAAGGACATGTTAAGTCTGGGGCTTGAATAAGGACTTAATTGTAATAATGGTCCACCTTATGCTTTGACTATAGTCCTTGCTGCTCTGCCACTGAGGCTTATTTGGTATTTTTTAAAATATAAAACAGACATTTTGATTTTGTAAGTGTTTAAAAAATTTTTACACTTAAGCCATCCTTGAAGATAAGCATAAATTTTCAAAAATTTTAAAAAAACACAACTGAAACAACTGCTCTGCACTATTCTAAGTGCAATAAAAGGAGGTCTTAACCTTAAAAACATGATTCACTTGCTGGAATTGCATTGTGTTCTTTCCCAGAGAGTAAAAATAAATAAGACTGCCATTGCTTCCTACTTATCTGGCTCCAACCCCCTCTGGCTGACAGGAAAGTTAATTTCTGACAAATTTAAGTTGTGATAAATTCTGTTCCAGCTTCTCCCCAAGATAAGAGAGTAGAATTCCTTTTTATAAAGAATAAAAATAAACATTTTCCCATAAAAGTGCACCTCATTTTCAATGTGTTTTTAAAAACCCTTTTTCTCTCTAGCTTACCTTTGATTTCCTCTTCCAATATTGACTTTTCTTGTACAAGCAAAGCAGACATCTTTATATGCTGCTTTTCCTTTTCTAAGAGTACTGCATCTTGAAGACAAACCATGCCCAAAAGTAGTGACCAAAAAAATTATAATTTTAAATGAGTCACCTACAGTATTTTGATGAAATAAAATAAAATAAATAAATAAATAAAAAGAAAGCAGCTGAAACTAAGATAGCTGCTCCAAATACTTTTGTCTAAACAATTTTAAAAACTATTTTTAAGAATGCACTTTCTGGTCCAATATAACTATGTTTCAAACAATTTTGGCCAAAAGACTTACAAAACCCCTTTTTGTTCAATGTAATAAAAGTTATATCTAGAAAATACTCCACATTAAGTCTGTCTTAAGAAGTTCAGATCCTAAAGCTATCCTATATCATGACATTCTGGAAGAAAACTGTGCTTGTGTTGGCACTGTGCTGTACCTGAAATGTCCACAACTGGCACTTCCTCTGATGCTGAGGGACTAAGGACAGTCAGATGTAGGTTCCCAGGGCAGAATGGAACTCTTTGAGTTGCTGAACCTGTTAGAACTTGGCTCTTTCCTCCCCATCTAAGGCCCAGCAACAGGCCATCATAGCAAATAGCTAGCTCATCAGGACATTTTACTGGCTGGGCTATTCCATAACCATCTTTCAGGTGTGTGGCTATCTCAAAGTTATCAATGTCCATGTAGGGCATCTGGCCTATAGTCATGTGCTCCCACAGAATCACCCCAAAGGCCCACATATCACTAGCACTAGAGAACTCATTGTTAACTAGACTTTCGAGAGTCATCCACTGACCAGGTCTGTTTTCATGGTCCCCCAAGCAATGATAGTCCATGGGAAACAAGTCTCAGGAGAGAACATTGTCTACGTTCTTAACGTGGAATGTGTCATCAGTAACACAGATTGTAGCAGCCAGGTCTTTATGGATGACTTTTCTTCTGGCCAGGTTGTTCATCCTACAGGCAACCTGAATAGCCATGAGTTGTTGAGAAGTTGCCTGTGGCGTCTACTAATTTGCACTGCTGTAAAAACAATTGAAGATTCCCCCAATTCATGTAAGGCAACATCACGATGGGTTTTTCTCTTTCTTCTCTACACACGAGTAATGAGAAGAATATTTCTGTGATGAAGACCTCATAGCTTACAACTTTCAGTGAGTAATCATTGTCACCTGAATTTCAGAAGCTTAATCTTTAACTGTTTTTACAAACATTTGATTTTCTTTATTTGGATCTTTCTCACCTACTAAAATCCCATGGAAAATATGCCCAAAAGTACCTTCTTGGAATACATATTTCAGAGTTATTCTCTCTCTGGATATTGCTATGTCCTTCACCTTGACTTTGGGCACTAAGAGTGACACTTCTCAGGTCATTCTTCTCTATCCACAAGGTAGGCTAACTTGAGGAGCAAAGAGTTCTGCTAGTGTTTATGTCCAATTTTGAAGTTTTTACTTCTTCAAGTTTTTCCTTAATTTAAAATTTAAGACTGTAAAACTTTCTGAAGAATTTAGTGTCAAGTTGAGCTGCATTGGTATGACAACTTCGGAATCTACAACACCAGGACAGGGAAGCTCACCCGGAACACTGATAAAGTGCATGGAACTTCCGCTTGAGCAAAAATGTTGACCTGGGGCATTTCCACAGCCACAAAATTGTCTGTCTGCTTGGAATCCCAGCTTACATTTAACCTTGAACTTCGCATACCAAAAGTGAAGTGCAGGAAATTTGTCTCACTGGGTACTAACAGGTTAAAGGGAAAAGAGCATAGTGACTAATACGGTCCTTTCTCTCCTTTCTCACGTAGTGAAGCCCCCAGGACGGATCAGCCAGCACACCATGTCCTCCATCAGGTTGAGGCTCACGCTGGGTCCCGCAGGCGCAGACCAGTTGCCCCATGAGGCAGGGGCGCCAGCGGCAGCAGTGCAAGGAGCAGTTGCTAAGGCAGTAGTGGTGGTGGCAGGGCCTTCAGGCCTGAGAGGCCACCCAGCCCAATCGCTGCCCCACACATGGCCACCCGTTGCTGGGAGCCTCTCACAGCCCTGACTGAGCATGGGGCAGCCGCCCAGCCCATCACGCCAAGGCACATGGCAGTCAGCCACCACTTAAGTCTTATTTTAAAATTGACATCTTTTTTAACCTCTTCTTCCTCTTCTCTTCCCTAACTTGGAGGTGGAGTTGGAGAACAGGATAACCTTCTATGCATCCTAGGCTGACATAACTGTTATGGACACACCTGTATCACAGGAACCAAATTCAGAATGCAGGGAGGTGTCAGAAGATCTAAAGAATGATTATTTCCCAAATTAACCAGAGGATCACCACCCGCCCCCCTTCACCCCATAACACCTCGAATGAATCACTACTTTAAAAAATGATTATTTGAGACTATATATGTTTTTGCTTAATATTAGATTTCCAATACTTACAAGTGACTGAAACCTAGAGAATTTTAAATGAATGATGCTTAGAGTAATTCAGCTGCTAATAAAATATTTATAAAAAAATGCTCTTTCCATTGTCTAGCAATAGTAGATTGAGCTGCTTTAAACATTGAAGAAGCCACACCACTATAATATGCTGATTCTAAGTCTTTTGGGAAAATACCCATATTCATCTAATAAAAAAAATGCTCTTTCTCCCTGAAAGGCAGAATCACAGCCTCTGATACAGGCGTTTCCTATGCTAGCAAAACAATGAAACTTTGCCTTTTTCTGAAAACCCTGTCCTCATTATTGGATGACGTTGCTTGAGTTTGTTCTCTGTATTGCTTTTGTTGTGGCTTTTTCTTCTTTTTTTCACTCTAAGCTGTTTGTTCTATCTGTAAAACAAGGATACTCATCCCTTCCATCCTTACCTCCCTGTGTGGTTTTTAAAATTTAATGGAGGTTAACGGAAATGAAAGTAAACACACGGACACATATTTATCTACATATATAGTAATGCACTATAAAAGAATAAGCTCTCTTTTATTTCAATACTAAGCTTAAGAAACATGTTTATGTATGCCAAACATTGTGAGAATGGTCTTTTCTCTAGGCAGAGACTATGTGTATTTATATACACACATAAAATTCTTTCCCTTCAGGTATGCCAAGGATCTTGCTGGTCCTGAGTTGAGGTCCCTCTCTCCTTGGGGAACTCCTTTGACTTTTCTCCAGAGACTGCTCTTCACCAGTGACATCTGTGTACCATTTTGTAACCCTGAAATTCTGCCAACATTCATAAATCAATTGCTTCATAGTCTCAAAGGGATTCTGCTTCCTGAGTCTCAATGTATGTCATGGATGTAGTTTCAAAGGGACCATAAAGCCATTTAAGGTTTCACAAAAGCTGCACATGGTACACACACCTGTATTCCCAGGTACTATAGACTGAGGCAGAAGTTTTCCAAGTTTGAGTCCAACTTGGGTAACTCAGCAGAACTGTGTCTTAAAATAAAAATAAGTAAATAAATAAATAGGGTTGGAAGTGTAACTCAGTGATAGAAGACTCTTAAATTCAGTTCCTAGTATCCCCTCCCAAAAAATAAGTAAATGTATAAATGAAATTTCACAAAAACAGGAGATAATTTTGTTTCCTGTAACTCAAAGGAAATCACCTTGCCCCCTAGAATGCAGAAGATTCACTTTCTGTTAATGTTGAAGGAAAACAAAGACCACTTGAGGCCTATACAGCTAGAGAAGTCAAGGCCAATTCCACAGCATCTAGGAAAGGAAGATACTTGGGATGAGGAATCTCAGATCTTCCAGACAAAAGGAAGATCAAATGAGGGGATAATTTCTTTCCTTCTTTGAGTGAGTATGACCCTGTTAACATCATAAGAATTCAGAACTTCTTCCCAACTTTCTCAACTAAGAAATTTTCCTAGAGAAATTAGCATCTCCCCACTTATCCTGCAGCTTTAGAGAAATGATATTGTAACATGAAATTAAACATACACTTTTACTTTATACTTTCCCTCTGTTGGTCAACAAATAGGTTCGCCATTTTTCAATTACATATACATCATATATATTTTACTATAATTATCATTCACTTTCTCTCCCAATTGTACCTCCTCGTTTCACAGCTTGATGATGCCTCTTCTCCCTCTCTCTCTTTCTCTCTCTCTCTCTCTTATACTTGGATTGAAACCAGAGCACTTAACCACCGAGTAACATCCTCAGCCCACTTTTTATTTTTATTTATCTATTTATTTACTTATTTATTTAAGACAGGGTTTTGCTAAATTTCTTAGGCCCTCACCAAGTTGCTGAGGCTGGCTATGAATTTACAATTCTCCTGCCTCAGCCCCCTGAACCACTGGGATTACAGATGTGTGCCACTGTGCCCAGACTGATGATACCTCTTAAGAAACATCTCAGCCTAGGTGCCAGTCTGTCCAGCTGCCTGTCTACACTGTTGCATAATAACTTTTTTGGCTACCTTCTCAATGTGTTGCTCAATAAAAGTGCTTCACAGCCTTCAGTATGAGGCACAAACATCACAGAAAGCGCAAAATTTGATGAGCACTCTCTAGTCACATGCCCATGTGTGGAACTAATGAGGTTTCTTGAACACACTGTGCAAGTGTCCAAGAGTGTTTGAAAACTGTCTGCTGAACTCTCCAATCTATAGAACTCTCTAATAGTGTCTGTTGCAGCAACTCAAACCTGCAGAAGTAGATTCTTGCTCTGTGCCTCTCTAGCTTGTATGCACCATTACTAATGGACTTCCATCTGCAGTATACATTAGAATGAGAAACAGAAGTACTTTCTCACTTTGTGAACTTTAGTCTTTCCCTTCAATTGCCTGAACCTCAGTTTCCTCTCTTTCATTTATGAATAGTAACACTTTCCTCATGTGTATACTGTCAGAATTTGGTGATATTTATTAAGTCCCCAAAACTGAGAGCAAAAACAGAGATGAAACTGTCATTTTTAATATTTTTTCCTTTCCTACTCTTTTTCATAACAGTTATGAAATCCTTGATGGACTTGAAAGTTTTTTAGCATTTAGCACAACTTCAAATGACAGATGTTTGAAAAATGTTCAATGATGTAATGAAATTTCTTGACCTGAAGGTTGAATAAAGAGTACCAGAGATTTGGAGAGTGCTGTGGTGGGAGGCTGCAAGAAGGGATGTTATATTTTACCAGGGGATGCTATATGCACATATGAAAATGCCACCTTGAAGTCCATTTGTGCATACAATTAATACATGTTTAGAAAATTTGCAAAAAATTTATGGAATTTTTTAGACACTCCAAGAGTTGCTGAGAAAGTGAGTTCACCTTGGATCCAATCAGAGGAAAGGAATCATTTGGGGGAGAAACAGAAATGATATCCAATATGAAGAGTGTGCCAACTTTTAGGAGAGATTTTACTCTTCCAATAACTCATGAGCTCATGAATGATATGCAGGAAATGTGAATATGTAGAGGATTGGCACTCTGGCACTCTTCCTGAAGGGCAGCTGAAGCAGATGCACAAGGAATCCTGTGTGAGTTCCAATTATGAGTGTCATATCCAAGAGTCTAATGGAATTAATATTTAGTGTCAATTAGAAGAAACCATGATGCCCACAATAAGAACATAAACTCCGAGGTCATATATGGTCCTAACATCAGTAATACTGAAGAATCTAGCAACATTTTAATGTCCAAAATGAGTTAGTATTTTATATCCTCCAATGGAAAGGTGAACCTCAAAATATTTGATGTCCCAATATAATGACATTTGGTATGAAGTTCTTGGTCCTTAGAGCTTCAGAATTTTTTACTATTAAACCAAAATTCAGAATTCAAGTCTTTAAACATGACACCAGGTAGTCTGAACATGCATTATAATGTATTGTCATGAAACAATATTTGCATCTTATTCTCTAGATAAAACTGATTCTCTTGAACTACAACCTTACTTTCCATTATCTACTCTATGTAATGAACATTAAAAAATTGCAAAGACAGATGCTCTGATTTTCAGGCACTATGATAAAACTGTTTTTACTGTGTGTAACTGCACACCTCTTGCCAGGGATAGAGGTAATACTGATTGATTTATGTACAGTAGAAATTAGTAAATTTTATGCTATGTAAATTATACTTCATTAACATATAAAATATACATATAAAGTGAAATAAATAAAACCATGCATCTAAAAGTGTATACAAAGCTCGATATTTTCTAAAATTGTAAACAGTTAGTATTATATTCTGTAAGCTTTTCTCTATTTTTTCTGTTATTATTATTGAACATGTATTATTTAACAGTATATGTCCTCCTTTCTTCCTGAACCCCTGTCCTTTTCTGGACCCTCATATTGAATTCCGAAGTCTTACCACACCTCGCCTCATACTTGAATCTCACTATGAGGGATGTCTTGCTCATATCACTTGGTAATAAACACTGACTTTTTGTACCAAAAACAAAAAAATAGAAGAAAACAAAATAAAATAAAAACAAAAACGACTTTGCCTGCGTGTGCACATCTAAAGTACAAAAGAGGGCAAATCTTTACCATAGGTTCAGTGAAGTGCAGAGATTTGGTAGATCAGAACACGTACCGTGCAGTTTCAACTGTGCTGTGCAAAGAATTTGGAAGCCTTCACTCCCTTCATCCACACCACAAGAAAAACCTGAGCAAACCAAAAATCAATAAATGACTTTTTGGCCTCCTTCAGAAAACTGAGATCACAGGTGATCAATTACTCTGAAAGCCAGAGAGGCAGATGAAGCCAGAATGATAGATCATCCTCAGAGTGAAATTTGCAACCTGGAAAAGAAGATTCTGGAGTCACAAACTGGGAGAAAAACTTCCATGGCAATTTTAACAATTTCTGAGGTAGAATATAGACCAATGTATGAGTGAAAAAACTCCCGGGGTCTTAGTCTTCCGGGGGTACCCACATTTTGATGAGATTTACCTCCAGAAATTCCAAAGTAAGAAATGAGAAGGACCCCCACACTGGGCATAATTGATCCAAGCTATTTTTTAAACTAATACTAAAATCACTTTGAGTATTTATGATAAATAAATAACTGGTGCATGAAAGAAATGTCACAATGGATAGGATATAGGAATTAGGGATATTTTGTTAGTATCTGTAGTGCACTTAAACTGTTATTTGAAGATGGACCTAGATTAGTTATAAATTATATGCAAATTTGAGGGTAACAACTAAAAATTGTTTAAATAAATATATTAATGTGAGGATAAAATAAAAATCACTTAAGATGGTAAATTAAACCAAGGAAGTGGCCTACATGGTGGTACCTGCCTATAATCCCAGTATCTTGGGAGACTGAGGCAGGAGGATCACAAGTTCAAGACCAGGCTCAGCCTCAGCAAATTAGCAAGGCCCTATACAACTTAGAGAGACCCTGTCTCAAAAAAAAAATATATATATAGATATATATAGATATATATATATATATGGGTTTGGGATTTGGCTCAGTGATTAAGCACCAGTGGGTTCAATTTGTGGAACCAAGAAGTAAACAAAAACAAAACCAGAAAAAGGAAAAATAATATAGGAAAAATCCAAGAACAGATGCAGCAAATTGGAAATACTTAACATAAAAAATGTTCATACTATTTTAATACTACATTAAATATTAATGGCACAAGTCGACTATTTTAAAGAGTTTTTCAGAATGGATAAACAAATGATGAAACTAACTATTATCTACACAGAAACTTTAAAATTAAAGATTAGATAATTTAAATGGACCAAAAATATATCATGCCAGCAATAATCAACTGAATCTGGAGTAGCAATTTTAACTTCAGGCAAAACCAGCTTCAGAACAAGGAAAACCATCAGGCATAAAGATGGCCTTACCTAAATTAAAACCTGAGAAAGGAAAAATCCAAAATACATCATAATCCTAAGTGGGAATGCACTTAACAAGAGAACTTCAAACTACATAATTATGAGGAGAAATAGATTACATGCAGTTGATTAATTGTGTGAGGTTTTTCTTGGTTTTCTTTTGGTCAATTACATACTTCAGAAAGCAGATGGGTTCTTTTCAAAGAAGCAAGAATTGAGTGGTGAACAGGATCAGCACATGCTAGAATAGCAATTCCTAGGGTGACTATTGGAGTTGAGGTCATAGACAATGCATTGTATTAAGTCTATATAAAGTAAGGCACTCTGTGTTGGAGCCTCTGGGCTCAGTTTAAGTGGGAGCACCTTTAGCCACTGGTACCTGCCATCTTTCTGTGGTGAAGAGTCAGCAGATGAAGGGAAATTATTCATTTATATCATGATCTTTTCCCCCTGCTCCTTCTCCTCCTCCTCCCCCTCCTTTTTTCTTTCTCTTCCTTCCCCTTTGTGTGTGTGTGTGCGAGCCCACATGTGTGTATTGTATTTATGTGTGTTGCTTGGAACTGAACCAAGGCCTTATGCATGCTTGGAAATCAATTTTCCACTGAGCTACATCCTCAGCTGTCATATTTTAAATATAAAACAGCTGTCATGTTCTCTCTGAACAGTCTCATTTCAGATCAAAATTCCCAGTTTATGTTAAAGCCCTATGAAAACCCATGCTTCTTTTTTTATTTTTTAATATATTTTTTATTTTTTATTATTATTTTTATTATTAAGAAACTTAGTTTATTATTTTTGTTATTAAGAAATTTAGTTATTGTACAATCAAAAATGCATAAAAATAACAATATAATATGCATATATATATTCTTAAATTAGATTTATCCCCTAGATCCCACCCTCTTCTCCCACCCTTACCCTCCATGTTTCTTCTGCAATTCTAAAAACATAGATCACAGTGATTCTTAAGACATAGCTCCTAAAATGGTTCATGCCATCTGGATGTAATTGTATTCACAAAATTTTATGATCACCACAAGAATTCAATGACTTTTCCTGTAATTCTGCTGCCTTCACTACACCTGTTTTGCATATGCCAGTTCACAAAGTTTGTAGCCATCCAAACCTCTATTGCACATGTAACTGCTCTGAAGTCAGTTCCCCTCCCTTCTCTACTCAAATAGTTAAAAATTTTCAACCAAACACAATTCTTGGCCTTTTTTTAACTTTTTTTTTTTTTTTAATGAAAATAGTAACTTGGTTGGAATGATGACTCAGTGGTTGAAGTGCTTGCCTGGCATGCATGAGGACCTCGGTTTGAACCCCAGCACCACATACACAACTCAGTGTCAGAGAGACAAAGGCCATATGAAAAAGTAAATAAAATTGATTCTCTCTCTCTCTCTTTCTCACTCTCTTCTCCCTTTCAATCACTTTAAAAAATATAATAATTCATTTTTCTTTGGAGATCCTGATTTTCTTTCCCTGTGTTTTATCTCTCATTCTTATCATTTATAAACAGAAAAACTTTGGTCTCCATCCTCAATAAAACCTTCACTGAAAATGTGACCGGTTAAAATATTCAGAACTTGGTGAGCTTACAAATACATTTCCATTCTTAAAAGGAAGAATAGTAGAACAGAGAAAAGAGATCCAGGGTGAGGTAGGAGGGGTCCGTCAGAAATTGAAAGAACAGTGGAATGAAGTTGTATAAATTGTACTATGTGCATGTGTGAAAATATTCCAATGAATCCCACTTTAATGTATAATTATAATGCACTAATTAAAAATAGATGAATAAAAAGAAGGAAGTAGAAGAGGAGGATCATCAGAGGGAGGAGGAGAGAGAATGGGGAAGTACTAGGTAACACAACAGCAAATTTACTTACCCCAATATGCTAAAAATAATAATTTTAACATGAAATCAACATAAAATTATTTTAGATGATATATTGTATTTTTTTCATGCTGCCTTGGAAATCAGAACATATTTCACAATCTTGCATATTTCCATTCAATTACAAATTTCACCCCTCCTTTGTTTTAGTCACATTTCAATGGTTCAGTAGTCATCATCTGACTAGAGTATCTTCATGAGCAGTGCAATTACAGAAGAGCTAAAGTTTACTTAATTAACTTTTGCATTTTCACATTTTGAAGGTTCAGCATAATACATGTTCTTCGCTGTTTCTTTTGTTGTTGTTATTTGTGGTATTGGAGATTGAACACTGAGGCACTTTGCCGTTGAGCCACATCTCTTGTCCTTATTATCATATTTTATTTTTTTTAATTTGATACAGTGTCTCACTATGTTGCTTGAAGCTTTGCTAAATTTCTGAAGCTGACCTCAAATTTGCAATCCTCCTGCTTCAGCCTCCCAAATCACTGGGATTATAGGCATGGACCATGGCATCCAGCTTCACATTTTTGACATCAGTCTTATAGTCATCAATTTCTCAATGAATATTAGATGGTGTAGTAAATTATTTTAAATTTTGAATGCAGATTTTCCTTATGTATTAGATGACCCAGTAAATTATTTTAAATTTTGCAGTTTATCCCTGTCAGTATATTTCTGCACACTGAAATTAATCTAACTAGATGACAATAGCTCCAATTTACACTTCACCTGGCCTAACTGCAGTTAACTCTGTGTGTGTGTGTGTGTGTGTGTGTGTGTGTGTGTACATCACATCCTCTACTCTGAAGAGGAGAAATAAAGGGTTATTGTTAGGGCTTTTAAGACATATTGTCCGAACGTTGATTTGTTGCTACCCATGCATCCCTGGGCAGCGAGCGGGGCAATCCGAACCAGCTAGATTGGCCGGGGCCGAATCAGGAGGGTGAATGCTGGTGGCCGAAATTGGACCTCCCTTCCCTCTCGGCCGGGGGTCCCTTCCCTCCCAGCTGGGGAAAATGAGTCAACCTCACACAGCAGATGGCAGCTCAGAAATCCCGTTTATTTCCAAGGCACATGGATTGTTATAGGGAGGGGAGACAGCTAAGGAACCAATGGTGAAGTGGCAGACTGGCTTATCCTAGCCAATGAGGGACTGCTATGTTGGTGTTGTCAGCTATCACCAACCGGAAGGTACAGAGAGAGAGAGAGAGGAAGTAGCCCTCAGGCGCAGACCCGCAGCTCCTTCTTGCTCAGAGCATGCAAAACATGAAAGAGGAGGAGAGGAAGAAGTGTCATGGCGTCCAGCACAGCATTCGTCTTTTGCACAGTGCCCAACATTGATTGAGTTCTGCTACTCACTGGATCAGACACAAAATTACAACTCTATAAACTTCAGTTTCTGTACCTGTATACAACAATGTGAAGGACCTACCTTATTTAATTGATGTGAGGAGTAAATGACATCGTGAATGTTATGTGCTTAGCACAGTGCCTGGTGCAGATGACTAATTCCCTCTAATCTTTATTTTTACATCTAAGATGCCTGTTAAGGAATATAACTAAACACTGAGAGGACCACTACTTTCCCCTTGTCATCCATCAATCTTCTCATGAACTCCTACCAGCTAGTCTACTGATTCCTTTTCTTTCTGCTCTAACATAAACAAACACAAACAAACAAAACAAACAATGAAAACCCTTTCAACCTCTAATTATTAGAAATTAATTTAATCTAAGGCCTACTACACTCTCCATTCTCAGGTAAGCTGTGATGCACACCAATTCTCATTGCACCAAGCTCACTCCCTAAAAACCTCACCTGCTCCATGGTTCTTCTTTGAATTCCACCTTGGTACGATGTGCAGCCACTGTGCTTTCCAAACTCACACCCAACCTTTCCCAGATTTTCATTAAGATCCCAGGAATCATTTGCCTTTTGGGGTAAATCAGCTACACAAGATCATTCTCTCCAACCACTCCTGGTAGTGTATGGGAGAAATCAAAGGATGAAAAGTTATGGATCTGATGTCTCTTACTTAGCACACCTGAATTGTGCTGCTGAATTGAGACCAAGAGTTCTGCAGAAGGAAACAGACAATATTCAGATCTACCTTCAAACCACAAAGAGGGGCCAGAGTTCTTCAGGCATCCTATGCAGGCACAGATGGGAAAAGGGCTTTGTTTTATTTGATTTAGCCCCAGAATCTAGTGGATAACTGGTTACGGATTCTAGATTGCAGATTACTGAAGCTTGGCTAACCCTAGAAAATTTAGGAACTGGACAACTTTCACCTTCTGCCTGATGTCTTTCAAACAGATTACTTCCTAAATAGAGAAAATGACAAGAAAACAGAACATTGTAGGTTAGTTCTTTAATCCCTGAATACCAGAGATGCCAAATGAGGACCATCTCACCTTTAGGATCACTCTGAGAGTCTGCCATGTTGGTGGAAGAATGAGGTTTCCCCATCTCACAGGTGGTCTATTCAAGACACATTCGTTTTATCCCCTGACTGACACTAGGAGTTTGGGGCATGCTTAGCCCTCTATCTGTGACAGACAGACATTGTTGAGAAGATACTAGGATGACAATCACTTGGAATAGTAGAGGCCATTCAGATTCATTGATCTGTAGGAATCCTAGCCATTCTGCTGTTCTGCAATGGTCTCACTGCAAGGCTCACAAACTTCAGATGAACATTTAGGCAAGGTATAGTCACACGCGTGCTGTGTAGAACCTGAAAAACACCAGTACATATATTAACACAAGGCACCTTTTACTCTCCATTGTAGGAAAAGATAATAAAGACTGATGATTTGAGATACACACCCTCCCCTTCGTATCAGCCGTGGTCCCAACTCTCACCATGTCATTCTTCTTCCATGAGCCCACTTTCAGCATACACCCTCACATACTCAGCTCTTTCTGTTTTCTCTTTGTGCTTTTAACTCCCTGATATGCTGAACAATCTTTCCTGCATATTTATTACAGAATGATCCTTCCAACTAGGTCTTAAGTGAAAACTAATGTATCCTACCCAAAATGACATTCTCTTCATGTCTCTTAGGTGGTTGTTGCTCAAAGTACTGCACTCCAGTACTGGGAGATGGTGTTGAAACCTCTTCATCACGAGATCATTACTAGTCCACCCTTACTTTGGTACATCCTCCACGTCCTCACTATTGTCAGTTCCCAACCTCTTTGTCACTTCCCTTCATCTACTGAGGTATCTGAAAACCAGGCCATAGACTTCACTCTATTCCAAAGTCTGCCATTATGGTGAGAGATTTCAGCACTCATGTAAGTAACCTGTCCAACATCCTAGTGCAAAGCCTCTTGTTCTCCTCAAACCCCATAACTTGGGTTCTCTTCTCCTCAACTATATACTCCCAAGTTATGGCTACATTTTTATCACACAGAAATGTTCAACTTAAAAATTTGAGAAAATGTTTAATCTTTTTAAATACAATATACAACTTTTCCAGATTTTTTTCACTCAGAGACCCTTCTTTTAAGTGAACTTTGACTTTGTTAGACCACTTGAGCACTTGACTCCTGTATTTTTTCCCTGTGTGTCACCTTGCCTCTATATTTTATTTTTTGTTTCATTTAAATCTTGGATTATACAGTTGCCAGATTCTTATTGATATCTTCAATTCCATATTGATAATTTCCTTTCAGCACACCCATTTTGCCAAATTCCAACTCTCTACATGTTTCATACTTATGCCAAAGCTGCTGAGTACTGTTGATAAGAATCACAAAACTTTTTTTGTTATTACTACTAACTCAGTAAACAAGCAAGGTCCCTTCACTTAAGTGGACCCTCAACTCTCCTTCACAGTTTTTTTCCCTCCCTGGACATTCCATTTTCCAACTGTCCTCAGTGCTCTTCAAATCCTCTTATGGAACTTTCAATCTCAGTCCATTCGAGTTATCAGCCATTGGTGTGATCATTAACTGAGGATTGACTATCTAATTATTAAGAAGATAAATTTGCTACAGGTTTAAGCTATTTGATTATTCAATGACATATGTACTTTCTTCAATGACATATGTACTTTCTACATTTTAATATTGCTTTTTATGTCCTGTTACAGTTTGGATATAGAAATAACACCAAAAGCTCAGGTTGTGGCAGCATGATCCCCAATGTAACAAGGTTTAAGATGCAGCATTTAGGCAGTTATTAGGGCTGTAACGTCATCAGTGAATTAATCCATTTTATGTATGAATAATTTGAATGGACTACTGGGTGGTGAAAGTAGGTGGTGCATTGATAGAGGGAGTAGGTCACAGGGACTTCTCCTTGGGGACTATATCTTGTCCCTTGCTTCTGGCTCTCTCACCCCCTCTCTGCTTCCAGCCTCCATGTGCTGAGCTATTTTCCTCTGCTGTGCCTTTTCCCCACAATGTTCTGATTCCTCTCAGATCCAAGGGAATGGAGTTGACCAACAGTAGACTGAAATCTGAAAATGTGAGATCAGAATAAAATTTTCTTTCTCTCAAAATTGTTCCTGTAAGA
Organism: Aplodontia rufa; assembly: GCA_004027875.1. Taxonomy (NCBI): domain Eukaryota; kingdom Metazoa; phylum Chordata; class Mammalia; order Rodentia; family Aplodontiidae; genus Aplodontia; species Aplodontia rufa. Next base: position 233 of record PVKS010038834.1, on the reverse strand, counting down.
TATTTTGATCACAGCAAAGAAAAGATGACTAACACATCCTCTCTCCCCTTTACATTAAATCCATCGATGAGACATACTCTACTTGTAGAAAAAAGAAAAAATTTAACACTCGCTAGAAATTCTACATATGTAAGGACAAGGAAAATGAGGCAGCTTAATATCACTTTACAACCTTCCCTTTTAAATAATGAGCACAGATATCCAGGACCCTTTATTACATAGGAGTTTTTTTT
>PVKS010038833.1:0-17655 GCA_004027875.1 Aplodontia rufa | reverse complement strand
CCCTGGAAAAATACCCAAGAGAGGAATAACAGGATCATATGGTGGGCTCATCCCTAATTTTTTGAGGATTCTCCACACTGCTTTCCAGAGGGGCTGCACCAGTGTGCAGTTTCACCAACAGTGTGCTAGTGTACCTATCTCTCCACAACCCCTCCAGCATCTATTATTATTTTCTTCATTTTTGTCAATCTGATTGGAGGTGAAATCAATGTAATTTCCATTTGCATATCTCTGATTACTAGTGTGATTTAGAGCACTTTCTCATGTATTCATTGGCTTGATCAATGTCCTCTGTTGAGAAATTTATATTTAGCTCTGGCCTATTTATTGATTGGGTTGTTAGTGTTTTTGAAGTTGAGATTTTTGAGGATTTTGTATATTCTGTATGTGAGAATATACAGTGTCTATGTATATGTCAGAAGAATCACAGGCCATGATTCTCTCCCATTCTGTAAGAAGCCTCTTGACAATTTTGATCATTTCCTTGGCAGTGCAAAAGCTTTTTAGCTTAATGGCATCCCATTCACTGATTTTTGACTTTACTTCCTTCACTTTAGGAGACCTGTTGAGAAAGTCTTTGCCTATTTCCAAATGCTGGAGTGTTGGACCTAATTTGTCTTCCATCAGTTGCAAGGTAACTGTTTTAATTCCTAGCTCCTTGATACATTTTGATTTGATTCTCATGCAAGGTGAAAGATAAGGGTCTAATTTCAACTTTCTGCAAGTGGCTGTCCAGTTTGTCCAGCACCATTTGTTGAATAGGCTGTCTCTCCTTCATGTAATATTTTGTCCCCCTTTGTCAAAAATCAGATGATTAAAGATTTGTGAATTTGTTTCAAGGTCTTGTATTCTAATCCATTGGTCTCCTTTCCTATCCTGATACAAGTACCATGCTGTCTTTGTTACTACAGCTCTATAGTATAGTTTTAGATCTGGTAGAGAAAAATCACCTGTTTTGTCTTTCTTGCTTAGTAATGATTTGGCTACTCTGGGTTTCTTATTGTTCCAAATGAATTTGAGAATTGCTTTTTATATATCTGTAAAGAATGACATTGGTATCTTGATGGGGATTGCATTGAATCTATATAGAGCTTTTGGCAGAATGGCCATTTTATTATATTAATTCTGCCTAATAAAGAGCATGGAACATCTTTCTATCTTCTTAGGTCATCTTGGATTTCATTCTTCAATGTCTGATAATTTTCATTGTAGAGATCTTTGACTTCCCTTATTAGGTTAATTCCCAAGTATTTTATTCTTTTCGAGGATATTGAGAATGGGACTGATTTCCTAATTTCTTCTTCTGTCCTATTATTGTTAGTGTATAAGAAAGCTATTGATTCATGGGTATTGATCTTATAGCCTGCCACTTTGTTAAATCTGCTTATAAGTTCAAGCAGTTACTTCTCTTCTGGGTATTTTTCTAGGGGATTTAGAATCAGCACATTACAGTGACACAGCCAAATCGATGTTCATAGCAACTCAATTTACAATAGCTGAATTATGGAAACAACCCAGATATCCCTCACTGGATGAATGGATCCAAAAGCTGTGGTACACATATACCATGGAGTTCTATTCAGCAATTAGAAACAATGATATTGCAGCCTTTGAAGGTAAATAGATGGCTATGGAAGAAATTATGCTGAGTGAATAAGCATAATCTAGAGAACCAAGGGTTGAATGTTTTCACTCATCTGTGGAGGCTGGAACTAGACCCTGGCCATTGAGAAAAGAGGTCAATTCTCATGTTTTAAATCTGGATAAGGTGTAGCGACATACAACCTAAGGCATTCAAGTGGGGGGGGAGGGATAAAGGTGGGTAATTAGGGGGGCTCTTGGGGGTAAATCTAATTTTCAGAATTTATATATATATACATTATTTCACTAGAAGCTTGTTTGATTGTTTAACAAATAAATTTCTTAATAAAATAAAAAAATAAGTTCAAGCAGTTTGCTGGTGGAGTTTTTCTGAATCATCCAGATACAGGATCATCTTATAACATTTAAAAAGGGAGAAAGAGATTGTAGTATATGACAATATTGTGAGCTTTAACTGAATGGCACAGGGGAGCAGTGACACACATAACTCAGATCATTGCAGTCTTAGAAAAATCATAGATAGAAATTGAGTGCTGAAATAAACTTCAGTTGGCAACTGAAATAGAAGTGAAGAGACAAATTACCAATTACCTCTCTCTTCACTACTGATGTTCAATAGCTAAGTCAGTAGCAGATTGGAGACCAGAACTCAGGTCTTCTGACTGCTACTCTAGGATTCCCTCTCCTCCTCCTCTGTGGATTCATAGTGCCAGTTTTCTTAACCGTGTAGGAAATAAGCCTGAGTTCATTTTCTCTGTGTACTGCATACACACCACACAGGTAGTGTATGAATAATCTACAGACACTCTGGTGTCTGGGAGAAGTCACCTTAGCATCAAGAATTCATTATAGAAATCTGCTGAAACAGATAATTAAGCAGACAGCTGTCAACCTAATTGGCCCAAATTAATGAATACAACCCCATTCAGAATTTTTAAACTTTGTTAAAAAAATTTTAGCTGTTTGTTATTGACTCATACCCACCTTCATTAAAATCACAAAGGTATCACAATTTCCTTTTCATTAGTTTTACAAAACCATTTTGAATGCCATTGAATGTTCCTTTAGAATTCACCAATGCCTCAAGCTAACTTCTTTAGATCTTCAGGGACCAATAAAATCTTATATGAATTTTTCTCATTTTATTTCTTTTAACTCAGCATAACAATTTTTAAGGAGCTTAAATAATACAAGTTTTTTTTTGTTTTGGTTTGGTTTTTGTGCCCTTATGAATATAAAACACCTGGAAATACCTAATAGCTAAGGATCTAAAGAAGTAGTACTATTTTAATTTTAGCAATATGAGCATGCATCAAATAAAGTGTTGGATTGAAGTGGGATAAGATAGTATAGTAGTGATAAACATTTAGAATTTGTTATTAGTGCATTATAGTTATACATAGTATTGGGGTTTATTTTGACTTTTCATGAAAGCGTAGGATATAGTTTTTTTCATTTCAGTCCTTGGTACTGTCTTTTCCCCTCCGTTTCTCCCAGAGCCCTGAACCCCTTCCTCTACTCTATTGGTATTCTATTTATGGATTTTTTTATTTTTTAATTGATGCATTATAGTTACATATGAAGTAGGAATGAATTGTGATATATTCATACATGCAGATAGCATAGGTTGACCAAACTAAAGCCACATTTTCTTTTTTTTAGAGAGAGAGGCGGGACAGTGAGAGAGAGAGAGAGAGAGAGAGAGAGAGAATCAGTTAATTTAGTTTTTCACTGTGGATTTCCTTGCTCCAAGACTTTGTTGTGTATGTGGTGCTGGGGTTTGAACCTGTGTACTTGTGCATGCCAGGAAAGCACCATAACCACTGAGCCACTGTTCCATCTCCTAAAACCACATTTTAATGCTATTTTTGTGTAATATCAGCGACTGTACAGTGCACTCTCATTCCATTCCCCATCAACCTTATGAGGCTGGCAATATAGAAAGACTGTCAGCTTCCTCAGCATATGCATCCCCCTGTCCTTGTTCAGTTGGATACTGAAATAAAGCTGGGCTGCCTGAAATAGACTAGTGCTCCCAGTCTCCCTGCAGCTAAGTATCACCAAATGACTGTTGTTAAAGGGATGTCAGTGGAAGTGCTGTCTACAACGTCTTGTGGCAAGTGTGCTTCTCTACCTCTTCTTGGTTGGATACAGCTGTGATAACCGAAGCCCAAGGTGCCATCCTGAACCACAGAGGAAGCAATGTGTTGAAGGTGAAAGAGTAACTTGTGAGAAGGCTGAGACCCATCCATGATGGAGCAGGCATCCCAGCTGTGTACTGCTTACCTTCAGTACTCGTATACACAATTAAGAAGTTCTATATTCTGTTATTTTTGTTTTCAGCTGAAACCAACCCTAAGTGATGCATTTGAGCTACACTGTCCTAGTTGAGAAGTACTTTAAGTGCTGGGTTTCAAAGGCAAATTAAAAAAAAAGATTGTGAAGTATATCATTAAAAATTTTTACATTGATTATATATTAAAATGATACTATTTTGGAAATACGAGCATAAAAGATATCATCAAAATGTTTTCTCCTAATCCTCTGTGACTACTAGATATTTTAAAATATAAACGTGTGGCTCAGATGGTATTTTTATTGGACTAGTGCTGGATTCCAGAGTATCATTTTTAAGTCAGTTATTTCCCAGCATATAAAAATAGCATGTAACTCATTGTAAAAGGATATGGAACACAATTTGGTGAACAGCTCTGCTGCCTTTCTTTCAGAAAGAAAACATTTAAATTGAAACACTTTGCCATAGACGTATCCTACAGATGTCAGAGCTGGAGGTCCCTATGGCCAGACTGGCCTTGGTTGCTTTACCACTTTTCTGGAAGCTTCCAGTCTCTAATGCCTGTGACTAGGGATGCCCCATGGGTGGTGTCCAGGTGTTAGCACAAACTACCTGCTGCACTTTTCTCTTTGTCTGATTGCACATAGGTTTGTCTGTCTTTGCCAAAGCCTCCCCCACAGATACGTTCAGTAGTATTTACACCTTTACTCACTGACCTTACTCTCACCTCTGCTATGATAGTTAATTCAGGAATTAAGGAGGCTCTCTGCATTCTAATTCTGTGGAGGAGGGACACATTTTCTATTTGGAAATGTCTTGGCATCCCCAGATCTCCTGATTTCTTGTTAAAGACAACCACAGACAGGAACACCCTGACCTAAATGCAGTGAAGAGACATCAACTTAGCTACCTATTTGGGGGTAGCCAAGTATTCCTCTCACTGTACTTGCCAGACCTTCCATTGCTGGGTGCCAGTGTCAGGCTACACACTACTCTTCCTTCAGGTTCACCACCTCCAAGGGATTCAAAAACTCAACAGGCATAGTCACAAAGTGAACTTGGATGGGACTGTTGTAATCGCTCTCTCTCTACTTAATACTGCCACAGTGGGCCAGAAATGGTACCCAGACTACTTAATTGCCTATGGAGCTACAGCATGAAACTAACGAGCTGTTCATTAATGCACCCAATGCACTCCCTCTCCTTCCTGTGGCTTCTGTTCCTGGTTTAGAAGCAGAATTAACAAGTTTTCTTCTAAGAGGCGTAGCTGTCCTGCAGCAGTCAGCTCTTGGAACATTTAACTTCATCCTCCAAATCATTACCGAAAACACTTAATGGCTTGGGGCCCAGACCTGACCCCAGCAGATCCCATTTGCAAGGATTGTCAAAGGCAGATGAATCACCACCAGTAAGTACTTTTTGCATTTGGCTTCCAAATATGGGAGTGGTTGGGCAACTCTGGGTCATTAGACTTCTGCAAATTAAATTCCCCAAAGATATATGTTGTTAATACAATCAAAGGACAATGTGTGCCCCTGATAGCATTTACTAATCTCAGAGGGTCAAAATTCAATATTCATGTAGGATATTTGTTGAGGATAGAATTGAAGACACTGCCACCAATTGGCCTTTTTCTTCACATTCATCAACACGTCCACTATATATAAAAAATGATGCTCAGATCTGCTGTACATTTTAATGCAGTAAGCCAGCTCATTTTTCCCCAATTAAATATAATTGCAATCTCTAGTTCCTGGATTAATTTACACTGAGGAGGTTCTTTGTATGTTTTTTGCTATAGATTAGGCAGAGGAAGAGGGGTTTCTAAAACTTAAATGTCTGCAGGGTATGGACAGTTACTATAAAAATGTTAAGTTGCTGGTTGTAAGCATTAGGAAATGGAAGATGTTAACTGGAAATTTCAGTTTCACTAGAAGTTTGTGAATGTGGTTTAGAAAGCACACACACACTGTACTGGCCAAAGGAAGACATGTTCTTCTAGATTCCACTGAAGAGTGGAATCTCATACGTAGGGCCTTAATCCAAGATTAGAATGTGGGGAGGGGAAGTAGGGTGGCAGGTACTTTCTTGAATACCCTCTGGTTCTGAAATCCTATCTGCCTCTTGGATTGAGAATAATCAAATTCAACATTAATCAGTTCTCACATAAACCTTTGCCGTGAAATATATTGGCATGTGGGCGTGCTCTTTCCCACTCACATTCAAGAAGTGTCTCCCCCTGCAGCCCTTGTATTTGCTACCAGCTTCAGACAAGGTCACATAATAGAAATCTGGTGTGATCTGAAAAGGATTCATGCCTGCTTTCGCAGCCGTGTGGAGACAAAGGCCGCTTACCTGTGAATCACAAGCTTCTCTGTGTGGCCTGTCTTGATTATATGGCTCTTGCCCTGGATGCAGGGGGATGGGAGCACCTTCATTGCCAAGGCTCTCCGCTGCCTGCTCTAGGCCTTTATCTTGCATCTAAGAAAGGCAGATAATCTTTAATTTGCTGATTTTTCCTGAAAGCTGTCATGAGGCTGAGGAATGATTTCATACTTTTGTTTGCTTTTCAATTATTTTCCTTTTTTCTCTCCAATAAAAACAACAAAAATCATATAGAGAAATTCAACCATGTTTAATCTGGAGAAATATACAGCTAAAGACACACTTTCAGCATTATTTATTCTGAATGCTTAGTGGTCCATTGACAGTGGTAACTATAAATTGTCCCTAAATATCTATTTTCACTTATTTAGTGATAAAATAAAAAAGCTGAAACTAGTTATTGTTTTAGTAAGCTTTTTTGGTGCTAATGACTAAAAGACTCGACAAGAACAATTTTAGGAGGAAAAGTTTATTTTGAGGGCTCACAGTTTCAAAGATTTTGGTGCATAGGAGGCTGGCTCCATTTCTTGGGGCTCAGGGTGAGGCTGAGCATCATGGCAGAAGGCCTGGCTCCAGGCAGGAGAGAAAGCAGCTCCACACCAGACATAAAATATATACCTGAAAGGTAGGCCCCCAAGGACCCACCGCCTCCAGCCACACCCTACCAGACTACAGCCTTCCTGAATTGTCTCACATGAGCTTTTGGGGGACACCTTTCCACCAAGCCATAACATACATTATCAATATTTACTGGCAGAAGAAAAAGTTTCCAGAACTTGGTAGCATTACAGTCCAAAGATGGCTTACAATGACCCCTCTTTTAATGTAGTGAGCTATTTTTATAACCAGGACAACAGAAAATGACATACAGATTATCCAGTTGATGGTATTGGTGTTTACCTTATTTGGGCATAATTTGGCCACCTTCAGCTTGGGACTTGGGGAGGGGTTGGCTGCTGTAATTGAGCCTTAGTTACTTAGTTACAAGGGTACATATTCTTATACATTCAAGCTAGGTTATGGTTTACTCTATATGGAGACTGCTTGGGGTCCAATTTTACCACTCACATACAGAGGTTGGCTTAGTTCAAATTTACTTCAGTTAATACCAACAATGAGACTATGAATTTTAGTTGAGTCCATGGTTTCTAAGTTAAAAAAGAAATATTTCAAGTTTCCCTTACAGCTCAGGTATGGCAATGAGATTGAATTTTGGTCAGCAAGATATAGGAAGAAGTAGTATGTACAATTTCTTGGAATTGCCCTTAAGCAAAGATCTGTTCCCTGCCCCCCTGTTTTCTCCTCACTCTTGGTTGGAATTCACGTGATGATGGCAATGGCTGAAGCAGCCATTTTGGGTTGTGAAATAATTCCAGGAACAGATGTCAATGCATAATGGAGCAGAGAGATAGGAGAAGCCTGTGATCCTAACAGGGAGGGCCATACCATTTTTGATACACCTATCCGAACATTTGCATGAGAGAAGATGGCTTCTATTTTGTTTACATTACCTAGTGGGGATGAGGGAGGCAGCTTCTATCACTCACAGCCACACCTATCCCAAGCTAATTTAAAGGTATCAGGTAGATGCACAGAAGCAGGGCTTAGACATTCCTCCTATTAACCTTTGAATTAGAGAGTGGTCAAATACCATCATCATTTTACCATGGGAAACTCCTTCACAAAAGTATAAAGATCTTCATTCCACCTTCCCTCTCCTGGTCCTTCTACTTGGTCTCCAGAAGTTGCTGCTCTCACCTTTTGTCTCTGTCCCTCCTCACAGCACTTAACTCTATTCTGCCTTTAATTTGATTTATGTTTGCTGCCTTGGGTAAACTATGGAAATTTGGGGATAGAAAATGTCTCTTGTTACCACCTTTCCCCATTAATAGTTCCAAACAAAGCATTGCTTAAGTTTCAGGCATTCCATAAACTTCCTAACTCAAATAATTTGGAATGCCTTTTTGGATGCCACTATCCATACCATTTCCTATGTCTGTTTTACTCTCTCTAAAGTGGGGCTTTTGAGATAAGGGCGGTTTCTCTGCCCCTGCTGGTGAATGGAGTTTGGGCCGACTACAGAATCCAGCAGCCAAAATAGCCCATTTCTAGTGTTTGCAGCTATTTTCAGTTAAAACCGAGAATTTGGCCTGGCTGCAGCTTTCTGCAGTTGAAATAGAAATAGAGTTAGCAGCTACCCAGCTAAGAGCTGGGTTCCACACACCACCCCCACCCACAACTGTCAAGTGGTGTGTTGCAGCTCTTGGTGTGGAAAATTCACCCCGGGAATTCAGCATCAATCTCCTGTGTTCTTGTCTTGCGAATTTGAAGAATAAAATCCATGGACAACCACAGAAGGGAAGAGTAAAGGAGTAGAATTTATTTAAGGAAGGAGATCAGAGACTCCGCAAGGTGGAGGGGTACCTGGAAGCAGGACACCTTCTGTTAGGCCCTGGATTATATTGGTTTGGGTATGAGCCTTGATTAAGATTCATGTAAAGCAGGCATTGAGAAAAGCACCACCATCATTGGTTGAAATCTATGTAAAACAGGTGGCAAATTCTTCCTAGTTCCTACCTGATACCCCCCGCACTTCTGCGTTTTCCTGCCTCTGGGACAAATGAATTGCTCCCACAGGTGAGTCTCAAAGTCTTTTTGCATATAAAGTCCCTGAGCATACCCCTCAATGGCTCTCTATTCCTAGCTTCTCAGTGTGGTTGAATGGGGCCCACTGTCCTGACTACCTAGCCATTTTACTCTCTCTCTCTCTCCATAACTGTCTCATCACCTTCAGATTTTCTGTTCTTTGGAGAAATTATTTCTTTAGAACAGCAAATTATGACACTCTAAAATAGGAACTCTTAAATTGAGGAGGAGGAAGAGGGAAGCACCCAGAGAGTCCATCAATTCTTGGAGAAGGTTTATATATAGGAATATGAACTTCTGCCTGGATGAAAGGTCCATGGCTTTTATCAGAATTAAAGAAAAAAAAATGACCCTGGGAGACAAATAAAAAATCTTTGCCTAAAATGATACCTTTAAATTGATTGTGGGTAAGAGAAGCATTAAGATCTACTTGGATGATTCAGTTTATAAAGAAGACAAATTCACATATAGATATCTATGTAATTCCTATAGCTAAACATTTTCAAAGGCTTAATTTTCTCTCTATGGTTGGAAGAAACCTTAATCTTTAATCCCTGAAAAAGTAACCAAACAGAAGAAATCAAAGATACACTAGGAAGAAACTGAAGCAATGCTTTATTGCAACCACAAAGCACCAATTCAACAAGGCATTGACACACAGAGATTGGACAATGTCTCTTTGAACAGAGATGTAGCAAGCCCACTTTTTCAATTTTTTAAAACAAGTACTCAAACCAGGGATCAAACACAGCATCAGATGATTAAAAAAATATTACAGCATCATGAAGGAATATATATATATAAAAATATTCTGTACTAGTAACAAGGCTTCTTTTTAATCTATAACTCTTGGCAGTTTTTTTCAGAAACAAATTATTATAAATACTAACCATAAAGTTAAAAAATGCTTTCTTCAGAAACAAAGAAACAATATAAGCAAATCTATGCAGAAAATACCATTATCCCCATGATAGCTAGCTTTTGGATAGATAACCCCACTGCACAACAGAGTTACTCTTTCCAGAGCTGTGACTCTGCTCCCAATGGGGCCAAGATGCACCTCACTTTAAACATCTCGTGTAGCAAATCCCAGTGAAACCTTAATAAGGTCAAGTGGAGGACCCTCTATAAAAAAGGGTGGTGGCAAATCCATCCAAGTAATCCAAGTTCTACAGAGCAGAGGAGTTCAAGGGAGAGAGCAATCCCTTTCTATTTTCTCCCCCTCCCCAAATTTTCTTACTTTTACTCTAAGTTTGAAACCCAAAGATGCTTATTCCTTTAAAGTCTTTTCAAAAAGGATTTTTGGAAAAGCAATCCATGAAGAAATGGAGAAAATCTGTATGATTTCAAAGCCTCTGGGGGGAGGGGTACCTAACAGTGTCAAGGATCATTCTGCCTGACAAGCTCCACAAGGAAAACCATCTGTGTATGTCTTGTCCCTGTTCCTCCTGACTGGATTCAGGCCAGCAGATGGATTGCCTAGTCTATCCCATAGGATAACATTTCATTTGATTGAAATTCTTTACATATACACATGTATGTATTGTTTACAAAGTTTCATCACATGAAACCAAATTATGTCATTGTGTATTTTTTGAGGTCTAAGACCTCAACTGACTGCACTATGAAGAGCTGTTCTTCAAGTGCTTAGTCTGCAGAGGCTTTACGTGATACTCGTAGATTTTCAGAGCAGGCCCCAATTTTAACTGAAGTCCTGTTAAGACATCATTCCTTGTCATCAATAGCAGGGATTTTCCATCAATTTCCTACAATGGAAACAAAGGGTGAAAACCAATATGTAAGTCCAAAAGTTCAAGGATAATGCAGAATAAAGGACGTTCAAATGCAAAAGTCACACCAGTTGTCCCCAAAACTAACAACATTGCTTTTTTAGCAATGCCAAATGGAAAAATCATGGGATCTTCTATTTTTATCTTTCATCCATCATTTGTACTTTGGGATTAAATATAATCCATAATTGTTTTTTTTTTAAAGATTTCATAATTTCCCATCTTAAGAAACTCATGGCAACACACACACACACACACACACACACACGCACGCACGCACTTCATGGCAAGTTTACAGCATGTTCCCTTAAGGATCAAAGATGCCTTTTCTGAAAGGACTAAAGACACTTTCCACTTATAGAATATATTAAAATTTATGAGGAATTTTCTATGTATTTAATTTCTAAAGCAACTTTATAAATTAGGATTTTATAGGAGGTAAAAATTACAGGCAAACCAAGGCTTAATAAGAATTTAACCTGCCCAGCATTGAGAAGTTAGGAAAGGGTGGTGTGGGATTTGAACTCTCATTTGCCTACAGCCAAAGCTGATGTTCTTATTGTAACCCATTTCTGTTCCTCTTGACACTGAGAATTAAAGTGTCTATTATCCAGCTGATCCAATGGAGTTAGAGTCCTGCTCTCTGGGAATCCTGTCATTGCAAAAATGGGCATAGTAAGTTGACACTGCGAGATTGTTTCTTCCCTTTAAAGGAATCATCCTATTTCAACCCCAAATCGAACTCTCCATTCTGAGGGCTCCTACCACACCCCCTTTCTCAATGGATCCTCAAGATGACAAATAAGGTAGTGAGGGGTGGGGCTCTGCCAGGTGAAAAGCCCTTCCCTGCTCTGCTGAGCCCCTTCCTCGAATCCTCCAGGCACACAGGTGCACTCCACTCCAGGTATTCTGGAGATGATGAAGCTTTGGGGTGGAATAAAAATGGCCTGCTCCACAAAAGAGAGGAGGCCCTAAAAACAGAAAGTGGTTTGAAACTTCTAGGAAGGAAGCAGTGAAAATGATGACTGCTCTCTTATATTTGTTATTGTTTACTACAGAAACCTTAAATTCTGTTAAGAACCTCAACTGGTTCTTACGAGACTTGGAGTCAAAAGACCGGCTGGCTGGGCTCGGCGGTTTGTTTTTATGATTTTACTCGCATACTCTTGTACTTACCTGTACTTACCTGTACTGCTGATGCAGTATGCATCAGCAACTGCATGAAACGGTGACTCCCTTTTCACCAACCCCAGGGCAGCCATTCCTCCCCACCCTCTCATGCACCTTGCCAGGAAGTGAAGAAATGTGCTTCCGATGCAGGAGTGTAGGAGATAGCACCTGGTCAGGGAGCTAAAGGAAACCCCACTCTGTGACCTCGGGCAAGACCCCCTTCCTCCTCTGTCTCCTCACTTGGTGATGTGGGGACATGGGGTTTCTGACAGGATACCAGGACCAGCTGCTCTGGAGCACACACCCCGAATCATGAGTGAAAGAACTGGGTGCCCTCTCCCTTCCACCATGCTCTATAGGACTGGGGTCCTCATTGCATGTCACCCACCTAGCTCGAACTAGAGCTGAACAAGGAACCGCTTCTAACTGGTCCATGGTGTTTTGAGTTTTGGTAACATTTTGTCAGCTACTAATAGCCGAAATGTTTCACATTAATTTGTGGACTACAGTTATTCAAAACTACCATATAAAAAAAGCAACCACATGATACAGCAAGAGTAGAAAATCACTTAAGGACACAGGAACTGACTCTTTAATAATAAAGTGTCCCCTTCCCCTCTCCCACCCACCCTCCCCATCCACTAGTGAAGACTGTAATTTTGAGCATTGACAGAGGAACTCTTGGTGTTTGGAAATCACCATGGCTGAGCTGAAGACATGGGGAGGCCACAGGGGTATGTGAGTCACAGGTCTCTGTGAAGTTGGTGATTGTCCTGCACACTGATGAATAAGGACATGGAAAAGCCTTTCCCACTCTCCATCTTTACTTTGCAGTTTGCTTATATATAACACTTCTCCAGGCTTCAAGAAAGAGGAAACTGCTTCATTTCTATACAAGAACATTTTCTTTACCAATTGAATTTTTAAAAAAATATTTGCTGGGGCAAGGGGGGAAGAAAAACTCCTTCTACTACTCAGCATTTCTGTCAAAGACCAAGAATATCTGTGGAAATTGCTGAAATTTGGATTTTACTTAAGACAGTATGGAAGGCCATATTTTATGATCTAACTTAATTGTCCTTTTGTTCAGGAGAGACACTGTAGTTCACCTCAAACCAGAGCTGGTGGAGGGAAGCTCCATCTGGAGACCCTCATTATAAAAATGCTAATTCATCCATCTGACAAACTTCCTTCTTAAACCATGACTATGCAACTCAGATGAATGAAGGTGGAATAGAACATAATGGAAATGTGAGCTTCCCAGTGGGCAAACCACACTCTGAAGCCCGTGTCCACCACTTAAATGTGGCTAACCTTCCCTGAGCCTCAGTTTCCTCACTCATAGAAAGGAAATAAAACCCTGAATGACTTTGGTGATTAGAAAAGATTGAGGTAAAGAGCTTAGCACAGTGCTGTCCTGTAGGAGGGTCTCGGTGATTCCAAAGTAGAAATATATGGGCCTTGAAAGGAGCGGGATGTGTTCTGAATCCAAAGTCACCTTCTGCTTCCTGTGCCAGAAGGAAGCAGGCATATTCCTGTTCAAGTTCAGAAAATTTGCTGTGATTAAAATGGTCAAAAACTACACAAAACATTTGTCTAATGAAACTGCATACATATGAAAGTTCCTTAAGAAAGCTAATAATTTGTTATACAACAGCTATAAAAGATTATGATCTCAAATGAAATCTAAATTTTTCCAATCAGCCTAATGTACCGCAGTGAGCTTGGCAATGGAAATTGGAAGTTAGAAGTTCTGGTGCAGACTCCATTGGTAACTTTCCATAAAGCACACAATTCCTCTGGATCCCAATGTGTTCTTTAATACAAATCAAAGAGGCTGAAGAGTAACTGACTCCAATCAAAAGAATGAAAGAAAGAAACAAACATCCCAGGATTTTGTATGTACATACGTAATGATTAAAGGTGAAAAAAAAAGGTAATTCATATCTTTGAATTACTGTGCGAATGGATAATCATTTGTTAGCTTCAGTGAAACTTGTTATAGTGATTCCATCCTCATGTGAAAGTAACATTCAAATTCCTGTTGGGACATAAAATTAAAAATGTTTGCATACTTAATAAGTTCCAGCAAGTACTCATGCATTGAAATAAGGTTTAGAGATGGTAGGTTAAATTTCCAATTAGGATGAGACCCTCAATTTAAAAATAAACAAGTAGAACCTTTATATGTTATAGCTCACTAGGTAAGAATGTGCTTTAGAGTAGAACACTGATTGCTTATTAGGTGGGGCCTGGGACATGCTACTTAATCTCTCTAAGCCTCATTTCCTTATCTATTTGATGGGGGGAAAGCAGCTCCTGAATTTCACTGTGGAATGGATCTCTGAGATAAGACATGTGAAGTAGAGTTCCAGACATCTACTGAGCACTCAACAAATGCTAAATATTAAAAACAAAAAGCATGTGAAAAGCTTGACCTACTTACTTTTCACTCTTTCTCTCTGCTAGCATTAATCTATCCTTAGATAACTCTTTGAATTGAGCCTATGATGTGGTCCTTGGAAATGTATGGGAAGAAAGTTAAGGTGGAAAGAGAAGCAGCAAAAAATAAGGCTAGGAAAGAAACAAAGCAGCCATCAAGAGAAAGGCAACTGGGCAACAGCAAAATGGAGAAAGAAAAACGTTGAAGAAAAGCCTGTGGGATTTGTGAAGGAGGGCCTGGCAACCCACTCAGGCGGCCACGTGTGGGGGGTGGTTTCTTCTATCTCTGATAGTGTGTGGGGAATGATCCAGAAATCTGGACTATAGCACCAACTGTGCTGCTTACTAGTTTCTTGTGTCAACATCTGGCCCGTTACCTCCTTCATCAGTGAAATGAGGTTTGCACTAAGTTGACCTCTGTCCATTCCGGCTTAACACAGGCTCAGATTCTAAGTCTGTCACCGATAAGCATCATGACACACCAGCTTCATATGACAGTCCCTGTTAAAGAACATAGCAGCAACTCCTTACCAATGAGGTGGAGGAATCCAGTGAAAAAGTCTTTCTTTTTCCACTTCAAGCTCCCCCCTCACGTGTTCTAGAACTTTCTGTGTAACAACTCTCTTGCCATTCACTATTTGGCTGCAAGTGGTAACCAATCTGAAGTTTCCCATTCCACTGCTTACAAAGGGTACAAATGTCTCAGAGGTAGGGAAACTTGATCTGGAGCCCACATATACAAAAGTGGAAAATCCTGTGTCCATTATGGGGGTCACACTGAATAAAGAGGAGCGGAATCTCCTGGTCCTATCCATGTAGTCAGCAGGAAAATAATCTCCTGAGAAGCGGTGTTCATCTTCAAAGGTATTCTCGAAGACGTGGCGTGGCCTCTCACAGAACTGTTCTTCCTCCACATGGTCTTTGTCTCTGCCATCTCTTTTGTATTCCCTCTGGACACAGTTCCCTCTGGACCTGTCGTATTCACTGCGTTTCCTGGCATCAGACAAGACCTCGTAGGCCTCCGCGACTTGTTTGAATTTCTCCTCAGCAGCCTCCTTGTTCTCTGGGTTCTTGTCTGGGTGTACCCGTAGAGCCAACTTGTGATAAGCCTTCTTGATTTCTGAGGGGGAAGCATTCAGAGGCACCCCTAACACTTTGTAGTAATTCACCATGGTTCTTCAAACAGCCTTTCCCCACCAAGACCCTGAAATGATTTTCTGGAGAATTTCCATATAATTTTGGGAAGGAAGATGGTGAACTATTCAAGTTTATGCCTTTGAAGCTTTTCACATAGTTCTTGGGATGAAGCCTTGTGAGTAGAAATGCCTCTTAGGTATAGGGACCCTCTGGTTGCCCCACCCACACCTCCCAGCTCACTGTTGGGTGACTATGAGCTCAGAATTCCAAGCCAGCAACTGTCACTGATGATGTGCTTCCCTGCTTTCTGACTGGTGGGAAGTTTGGGAGGATTTATGTTATTTAAAATTAAATACACACATCCCAAAATAAATAAGTGATGAGTGGCTTGTTAACAGTTATTATTTGTGTGGCTCAAAAGTCTTGACCTCATTTGTTAGAGAAACAGTCACAAGGCAGATGAATCTTGAACCGAAATCAGACCCAGTGTGGATATTTTTCTCACTGGGGAGTGGAGGGCAATGTCTTCAAGTAAATTCATGGGTATTGCACTGTATTTTTAATATTCGCTGCTGGCAGAGGGTGAGTGATAAAGGGCATGCATTATATCTGAAAAATCTTGCACACACTTCTAAGTAAGGTAAAAGAATAATATTCATTTTATCATATGAAGAATTCAGTCACAAGACTAATCTATGTAGATTTAAAAAAGGATAGATTGAGGGAATAGAATTGGACATAAAGACTGTACATACATTATCAGATAATGCTTCTTTGGTTGATCTGTTAAAGTTAGCCTTTTTGAAGTTTACCTCTGAACATAAGAACTAAACTAAGTAGCAGCATCAAATGGTAAATGCTTTTTAAAAATGGCTTTAGAACCCCAGGGTAGTGGGGGCCTGTTGCTTTTTTACAGGACACACAACTTCACATTTCCCAGACTTTGTATCTCAGTGTGGGGCCTGAGACTAAGCTCTGGCCAATGAAATGTGTTAGTCTGAAGCTCTCCCCTTCTAGGCCTGGACCACTGAACATCTGCACAAGCTCCTCCTCATGTTTTCCTTACACCAGTTGGTGTCAATGCACAGATGATCTTGAAAGCTGCCAGTTAAGAGATGACAGAACCTCCAGAATTTAGGGCCTTTGGGTTATAATGAAACAGAACACCTCCCTGAACACCTGGCATTATTTACATGAACAAGAAATAAACTTCTACTGGAGTTAAACCATTATACACGATATCAGTTAGCCTAGTGTAATATACCAACCATTTCTACAATTTCATCTTCACTTTTAGAACCTACTCCTATCCTCATCGAGAAGAGTCCTACCAAGGCAACACTGAATGTCCAACATCCTGTCCCATCGCTCCCCTCTCCCTCCTCACTCCCATGAAATCCACCTCTTCATTTCAACTCCACTGTCTCTAGGGTTATCAGTCCCCTTCATACTTTTATTTTGTATCAACCTCATGGTTTACCATAGGGGCCATTCTTTTTTTTTTTATTATTAGAAGCATAAAGAGATACAGTTGAGGGGGAAACATTATCAAAACAGTAGCAATCAATGTATATAAACTTTGTTAACCAGGGGTAATGCCAAAGCATAGATAAACCACCTTGGGTTTCACCTGTTGCAGTTTCCCCCAGAAGAACTCATGCGTTAAATGGGTAGTTCGTGGAGGAATGACATCGGCTTCTGAGATGGTTCCCCCATATTCCCAATCTCCAGACTCCTATGAGTTCTTCATATATCCTCCCCCCTCCCCATCCCCTCCCTACACCTCCAAGTATCCTAGAGAGCTATCCCCCTATTACTCTGAAAGTCATTCAATTTGCAGTTTTGTTAGATTAGCCATCTGCCCTACTGCTTCCCCATAAATTCTAGCATCAACAGATGAGAAAAACCATTTGGCCCTTGAGTCTTTGAGCTTGGGAGACTTCACTAAGCATAATTCTGTCAATCTCCATCCATTTGATTTCAAAAGCCATAATATCATCCTCTCTAATGGCCGAGTAGTATTCCATAGTATATATGTACCAAAGCTTTTGTATCCACTCGTCAAGTGAGGGGCATCTGGGTTGGTTCCATAATCTAGCTATAGTAAATTGAGCTGCTAAAAACATTGATGAAGCCACATCGCTATAATACGCTGATTCTAAGTCTTTTGGGAAAATTCTCAGGAGT
>PVKS010038832.1:0-17661 GCA_004027875.1 Aplodontia rufa | reverse complement strand
CGCACTTGGGCATGGGCACTGCATCCAGCCCCTGTTCTGCTTTTAATCCTCCAAATTTTGTGTTCCTCCTGTCCCCTGCATCTTATACATGAAATGTAAGGATGCAAGCCTTTGGGGCCAGAGTTTTCTCAGCGTGCTTTTGCGAGTTCACCATACCGATGCTTTAAATGATATACTACATTGTATTTATCCACTTGCTTTCCGGTTAATGGACTTTTGGGTTATTTTTCAGTTTTTGTCAATTATAGCATTTGAGTTAGGGTTTTTTTTTTAAAGGATATTTAAAGGAGCTTTTATTTAAATTTTTTTCTTTTAAGTTAAAGCTTTATGTTCATATATAGTAGTTGGGTTCATCCCCACAAACTCACATAAGCACGGAAATCGGGTATGTTTGTGAAACCTCCCCCCACCTCCACCCCTTTTCCCTTGGGACTTCTCCGTGCTCTCTGGAAGCTCCAACTGCTTTGCGCAGCTGATCTATTTGCATTTGTTTTCTGCCATCACATTTACTTTCCTGTTTTGCAAATTGGGGACCAAACTTTCCCCTGGTCAAGGTGGACACCTCACAGGTGAAATAACCCATGAGGCCACATTGTGTACACAGGGTGTTAGCTTCTCTCGCCACCTGTGGCTCCTGCACCATCGCCTCTGAATCACTTGGGAGCTCATTATAAATGCAGAACCTGGGGCTGGAGCGCTTTCCTGGCCTGCACCGGGAGAGCACGTGTTCGAATCCCAGCACCACGTGCAGGGATGGGGGTGGGAGCGGTGAGTACCACTTAGATAACTAGATGTAGTTGATTCTTACTGTTCCTCTCTCTTGAAGATAAGATTAAAAAAAAAAAAAAGTAAAGAAATACAGACTCTCAGTCCCTACACGAAACCTACTGAATCAGAGTCAGCATTTTGACTAAGTCCGAGTGTGTCTTTTGCACCTTAACGTCTGAGAAACACTGGTTGCATTCCACATTTGCTACTAAAAATAAAATGCATATTCTCCCATAAGAACTGGTTCTTTGTTCCAACTTTTTCTTTCCCTCCCTTCTGTAAACTTCTTTTGTAGCTGAATAAAGAACTCAAGTTGGGGGTCTGGGGAGATGGTGAGCGCAGCATCCTCGGAAGATGCACGAAAAATCAGGAGGAAAGTAGGGGGAGGCTGGATGCAGAACAGAGCCAGGGCAGTTACTAAGTCCCCGCAGCCGGAGGGCGGAGGCAGCGAGCGGCCGAAAGGTCGGACCCTCCCTTCCACCCCTCCGCAGCCCCTTGGAGCGGGGACACCCGGGCAGTACGCGCGCAGCAACGTGCACCCAGGCGCTTGCAAAACTTCGCGGAGCCAGGCCCGCGGGGCGGGGGGCGGGCCGGCGGAGGGCGGGGCCGGCGCGAGGGGCGGGGTCAGCGCCAAGGCCGCAGGGGCAGCGACTGCGCCGGGCAGCGGGAGCGGCGGCCACGCCATGTGGCTGCTGGGGCCGCTGTGCCTGCTGCTGAGCAGCGCCGCGGGTGAGTGGGGGGCGCCTGGCGAAGTTGCTGCGGGGCGCGGGGCGCGGGGGCCGAGGGCGATCGCGATCGCGCCGCCTGTCCGCGCGCGGGCCGTAGCCACCGGCGTGGGTGTGCGCGGAGGGCGGACCCCGGCGCGGGGCTGGCCGGGACCCCGCCGCGGCCCCTCGGCGGGGTGCGCGCGGTGCTATTGTGTGGGCGAGCGCGCCGGGTAGTGTGTGTCGGGTGCACGCGGGCGGGGCTTTGTGTGCAGCCCGGCTCCGGGGAGCCCGGCGGCCGCCCGGATTGGGCGTAGCTCGAGTGTGTCTGTGAGTGTGTTGTGTGTGTTGGGGAGCGGCGCGGGGGGAGGAGGAGAGAACTCTTCCATGATCGCGTCCTCCCAGGCAACCGGGCACTCGGTGCCCTGCCGCTCTCCCCACGGCCACTTCCGGAGTCTCTGGCGTGTACCCCGAACCTCAGTTTCCCCACTTTGACCGCGCGCGGCATAAGTAGCGTCGCCGCTTCCGTCCTCTCCTCTCTGGAACTGTGTTTGGTTTGGGCTTAGTGAGATGAAGCAGGGATTTATTAGTTCTCTCCACTGATCCTCGGACTTCGACCTTAAAGTTGTCTGTCGTGGGCACCCTGACCAACGAGGGGACCGCGGAGAGGACCAAGGGCTTTCCCCGAGGGCCTTTGAGCTAGCATCACACAGCGTGTGCATCCTGGGGGCCGCGACAACAGCGAGACTCCTTTTCTTTCAGACAGCACGCTGTTCCCAGGAACTTTTCTGATTATGTGGGCACACTCGTAATTTCAGCCTGGAGCCCTTCCTGCTCTGCCCCTGCCCTCCTGCCTCAGCTGTCAGCTGCCCCTCCTTGGCCCCGCCCGCTCTTGGCCCCCTGATGTTTATTTCTGGGCAGCTGATGCCCAGAAAGTGGGTGACAGGGCTCAGGGAGTTTTTCTTCAGCAGAAACGTGCTTGCCTGGCGTTTGTGCCATCCACTTCTCTAATTTATGTCAGATTTTATCAAATGCCTCTAGCAACTTGCCTGTTGTGAGGGCTTTGGTGGGTGGGTTGGTTGGGGACTCTCCGCTTTGAGCTGTCCCTTAGAGATGTGAGTGCTTTAAAGGGAGATCTCTCCCTTTCTGTGAAGTCCTTAGCCCTGAGTTTCATCAGAAGCTGCTGGGCAGGGACTGGAGCAGTGGCTCAGCCGTATGTCGCTTCCCAACACTGGCAAGTAAAGAGGTTCAAACCCCAGCACCCAGGTACACAACTAAGTGTCAGAGCAATGAGGGCGATGTGAAAAACTCAATAAAAATTGATTCTGTCTCTCTGTCTCTGTCCTTCTCTCTTAAAAAGAAAAAAAAAAAAAGAATCTGCTGGGCAGCTTGGCACCACTGACCGCCACCCCTATGACATTATCCCCACTCTGCTGAGACTCCATTTAGACATCTGTGGGTTTACTGTGCTTCCAGTGAGGGCCAAGGCCTCCTGTGGCAGCAGTGGTTTAAAACCAGGTCTGGGTCAGTGTGCCATTTCTCCTGAGCTGTTGGGCCACTGGGGCAGTGGCGGGAAGACTTCGGAGGAGGACCTGGGCAGCCACCAGCAGGTGTGAATTGTTTGGAGACGGTTCGATCAGGCCCATTTCCAGAGTATCTCAGATCTGAAGACAGGTCTGGATTCATGTACTGGCTTACTATAGCTGTGGCCTGTCCCCTGATAAAACCCAGGGACAGTCTGGACGCTTGTGTGTATCTAGCTACTGGTGGGTCAATGGACGCTGCTATTTGTTACATCTTCAGTTGATACCGGGCTGCTTGGGTTGAGTTTCCATCTCTGGAAAGATTGTGAGGGTAATTGTGCCCCTCCCTGGGCAGCAATGATTATTTAGTATGCATGTGTACATATAGCATAGAACTAACATAAATAAAATAGTCTAGTGGGAGGGCAGCAGTGGGGAGGGGAGGAGCAGCCCAACTATCCCCGGCAGAGCTTGTCCATTATGTGTGGGCTTTGCATTACCTGTGTGGTTGCTGTTTTACCGGAAATGTCTGGGTTCACTGGACTGTGCATTTTTCATGTTACATTAAGCATCATCTTTTAAACATGAGTTCCATTTTGACCCTAGTGTTGCTGGAACAGGGCTGGTCATTTTTCCTAATACTGGGCTTCCCAGCCAGAGTAGGTACCCTAACCTATCCCACATCCTACACTCCAGTCCTCTTCCGGGAACTTGATAAGATAAAACAAGAGAGACTATAAAAGCCAGACTTTGGATTTTTGCCTCCTTTTTTTTTGATTGTCTGTAAAAGAAAGTTGGGGTCAAAGTTGACTCCTAGTGTGAGCCCCAGGTCTTTGTCCGGCTGGAAGGCCACAGACATTCCAAGAATGATGTGGAGGCTTTTGTTGTTCAGGAACTTTCTTAGACACCTTGGTGCGTGTGTGCTTTTTCTTCCTTTGCTTTTATTGTTTGTATTAAGGAAGTGAAGCATTGATTTTGGTTGTTATTATTTTTTAATGTATCCTGCTAGAGAGCTCAGCCCTAGTCCCCCTGTCTGGCCTCCAGGTTTTCTGCTTGTCTGTGTAGATGTGGGTAGGTTAAGCATGTGCCTTGAGCCATTTCTGATGGTGGCCAGGCCAGATGGACGGGTGGCCTCCTCCTGGGTGACCTTTGCCAAGTCTCTCTGACATTCCCTCTTCTGTCTGTGAAAAGGCTCCATTTGCTCCGTGCTACTCTAGGAGTGTGGGTATTGACCTTTTCTCCTAGAAATATCTGCTGAATGTCATGAGGGGTCAGTTTTATTTATTTTTTAACTAGCTAGTAGCTCCAGGGGCCCAGCACAGCCCAATCCTGGAAGGTGAGACTGTGCACTCAAGTACAAATAAACACACCTTACTTCTTTTCATCTTCAAAGAGGTGCGACCGAGGCTCCCTGCTGGGGTGTGAGGTGTTTTTTTCCTGGCAGTCCACTAGGCCATTTGCTGGGGCCTAGGTAGGGGAGGGACGAGTAGAAGAGGGCAGGATGGTAAATTCTGGGCCTGGAACCGGATAAGTTGACAGCGGGCTTGTATTGTCACCTTCATGAAGCAATTTAGAGTCTTTGGGGCATCAGGAATATTTATAATCACATAATTTCACATGAGAGTCTTGGCCTTTTGGGAGGAAAGGGACCCAGTGTTTGTGGCACATCGCCTGTGTGTGGCCTGCCAGTGTAAACACGCCATCTCCTTGAGTTTTTGCAGTGGGTCCATGTAGCAGGACTGGTTGATGGTTCTGGAGAGATCAGTAACTCACAGTACATCATGGGAAGGTGAGTGCCAAGTTAGAGTCTAACTTTGGCTTCTCTGGGTCCCACCTGCTCTTTTCCCACTGTTCTCAGACTTCCTGTGAGGTGCTGTGGGCCTGGTCTTCCAGAGGCTTTCATGAATTAACACGGTCCTCAGGACCGTTCTACCCCTGCCTTTCCCCCAAAGCTGTTCATTTTGTGGTTGCTGCCCTGTGTTCAACAGAGGCATCAGCTGTCTCTGGAGAACACATCAGTGTGCAGGGAAATACATAAAATAAACCTTAGTCCTTGAGTGATGATGGAACTTGATCAGCACAACCGTGGTCTGTCTGCTGTGTCCCTGGTTGGGAAGCCAGGAGAAAAGATTCTGTGAGCCAGGTGTGTCCTAGTGGTGCTTACTCAGGTTCATTTTTATTCATTGAACTCTATCTTTCTCCTTTTGTTATATGTTTATTTTGTAAATAAAAAATGAAAGATAACTGTATTCCATGGAAGCATCTTGGAGCAGTGGAAATGCTTTTAGCTATGGGATAGCCCCAGGGACATATCTATATTTGGTTGTTGAGTTTCTTGCTTGTTCTCTTTCCCTCCTTCCCCGCCCCCCTCTTTTTTTGAAAAATGCTGGAGCTGCCTGGGCCATCCCAACTGCAGTTTGATTTTTAAATTTTATTTTATTTTTTTGGTCAGTGCCTTTACTGACAACCAGGGAGATTTAAAAAAAAAATTATGTAATCATTTAATTCTGGAAAATTCACAATCTTATGCATATGTATCCAGAGACTTATTTTATTAATTAAGGAGTCGAGTTATTGTATAATCATAAATGTATAAAAGGAACAATACGATATGCATTTGTTCTTAAATCACAATTGCCCCACATCTCCCACACCCCAGTCTCTTGATTCTTCTATATTTCACTCCTACAAGAGATATAAATGCTTAGATTGTCAATTTTCCAGAATTAAATGATTGCATCAGTATTATTTAGATTCTCAGGCGGGTAACTTTTTAAGTATGGTGGCATTTGTGTGCGCAGGTGCGCCTGCACGTGCGTATGTGGATGCCCCTTTCTTCCTTTTCATCGTAAAGGAATCTCGTCACTTGGTACTGGGAGTGTCTTCAAGCGAGTTTGCTGGGAGATGGGCCAGGTATCTTGAAGATGCAGTATTGGCCGGCCTCCTCATTTGCTTGATGTTTAAATCCTTTACCATAAGTGGACTTTTGGGGCCAGGTAGCTGCTCAGTCAGAGGGACAGCAAATGTTTACTTGGTTGGATTGTTGGAATTTGCTTTGGTGCTGGCCCCAGCAGGGTTAGTGCATTGCAGAGCTACTGGCATTTAGGACTAAAGTGGCCTTATTTTGGGAGCCATTCTGTGCATTGTAGGGTCTTCTGCAGTATCACTGGTTCTAGATGCCAGTACAGTCCCCGCACCCCTCCAGGCTTAACAACTGAAATTGTCTGTAGACATTGCCACTCATCCCTGGTGGAGAACCCCTCATCTAATGCGAACAAGTCCCCTTGCCGTTCATCTCAAACATTGTTACTGTCCATCCTAAAATTGCCTCCGGATGCAGAGGGTCAACATGGCATCCCCCTCCCAAGGGGCCATCAGGCCATGCATGTTCAGTGTAAAAGAGCATTCTTAACTAGAAATGCCCTCAGCACCCACCTCTCCCCTCTCTCTTCCTCCATGCACTGCAGTGAAAACTTCTGGAACTTTTGACTGCGGCCTTGGCCGAGACGAATGCTGGGAGAGAGGTCACAGGCAGGTAGTCACTGACATCAGAAGCCACCTGGCTCCCCGAAAGTTAAACTTGGGAAGTTCTTAGGGCCTGAGGGTTAAAGGAGAAAGAGCAGCCTGAGAGTTTGCCTTGGGAGTGGAGTGTTGAAATCTTTACCCTGGAAGTTCCCCTTCCTCCACTCCACAAAGCAGTAATTGTTCTCTTTCCCTCCTGATTTCTTTTCCAGGCCATCAAAAGGCTGTGCAGGCGAGTGGGTTGTGGGGGAAATCATCCCTACCAGCGGCAAGCTGGTTTTTTGAAGTTTTCACCTTCCAGTCACTAAAGTCTTTTTGAAGTTCCTTCTGTGTTGTTTTGAAGACTCTTGGCCCTCCAGCTGTCATCAGCCTTTGTTCTTTCCCAGCCTTCCTTGAGTTTTTTTTTTTTTCTTTCTTCTCCTTCTTCTCTCTTCAGATTAGCCCCAGACTCTGTCTGCTGCTGTGATCTTTGTGCATGAATTTGCAGGACAACCAAAGGTGGGACCCAGAGGGGAATGTTGGGCTTCCAGGGCAACATTGTCTCCCTTCAGGCGCGTTGGCCTCCAGTCCTCCTCTCTGGTCAAGAGCTCTGGGTTCCCAAACATGCGGTTATCGATCGTGTCCCTTCTGTCTTTGAGTAACTTGAAAATTCTTCCTAAAGCTTTTTCCTCTGTTCAGTAGCGTGATACCACCTCTGCCACACCAAGGCGCTTTGTTGTGCAGAACCTGCACTTTGCCCTTGTAGAGCCCAGCGATCCGTTGATGGGTGTGAGATTGCTTACTGTCTGCAGTTATCTGGGGATGGTAGAAGTTATCCCCCCGCCGCCCCCCGTGTTACCTTGAAGGGATTTCTAATTGCGAGATGTGCATCTGAGTCTTGGACCTCAATGGCAACAGAGTCTACAGATGTCACAAGGCCCCCGGTGATCATGGACACCCCGTCTTTGCAGATATTTCATCCATGCACATTTTTTGAACAGGTTCCAGAGGTGATAGCACATGTCCTCGCTTGCTTCTTTATCTTTCCAGATAAATTGCCCAGGTTGTGTGTTGGCATTCTGAAAGTCTCCTGGCTTTAGGCTTCTGAGATTTGAGTAATGTCTTCTGTGGCATTTGGACAAAAGCCTTCTTCAGCTTAAGGTCATACATGTTGTGTACGTATGGTTGTCACCCAAGATCCTTGGGGATTGGTTCCAGGATCTCCCTCAGATATCAGAATGAACGGAAGCTCAAGTCGCCTGTACAAGATGCTGTATTGTTTGCAGGTGACCAAGGCACATTTTCCCATATGCTTTAAATCAGCTCTGGATTACTCTAGTATCTGACACAACACCAATGCTATGTAAATAGTTATTATACTGCATTATTTAGGGAATAATGACAAGAAAGGTCTGTACTTGTTCAGCACAGAAGCATTTTTTTTCCAAAATAATTTTAATCTGTGGTTGATCGAAACCACAGGTGTGGAACCTGCAGGTGGATACAGAGGAACGACTCTGTTACCCTAGTTTTATACACACACCCACACCCACACATAAAAACTCTCGCCTCTGTTAGATCATACACTCCTTGAGGACTGGGATCCTGTGTTCAGTGCATGTGTCACATTTCTCCCTCCTTCTGTGGTGTCTGGAAGAGCAAGAATGGCTCCCCCTCATTCAAGGCTTGCTCTGTCTGGCAGGGTGCCAAACGCTGCACAGGTATTATTTTGTTGAATCTTCCTGAATTAAAAACACCACCAAAATAGTACACTTAGTACCTGTTTATTATACAGCATTGAAACAAAATAGAAGTAATGATGATAAAGCATTAGCATCTTCCTTTTACATTCCTCTCCTCTCCCCTGAGTAACTATACATGTTGTCTGCCTTATATACCACTTTAGCCTTTGGATGGATTGATATGTAAGTACACATGCACGCCCAGAGGGACATAATTCAGTCACCCACACCTGTCTGCAGTGGTGGCTTTCTCCTGGCTTTTGGACTTAACTGTATTTCATCGGTGGTGCTTTGAGCCGTGTGTCTGGGTCAGCTGCCCCTGTTGTTTGGACATCTCTGCTATTCCAGGCTTAGCAGTTTCTCTCACCTTTGTCTGTTCTGCTTGGCATGGGCAGCACACCTTTAGTCTCTATCTCAGTGCACGCTTCTGAGTTAGGGAATAGGCGTGGTACAGCTTAGCTCTTTTTGAGCATCTTTCTCTTGGAGGTTTCTCAAAGTGTGTGGCAAAGTGTGGTTGCTAGAAAAGATAGAATCGTACTCATCCACTCATAGATATTTGCTTCACTATGTTTAATATTTTCTTTCCTGCCTTTCATGTACACCAAAAATTTTCATTTCAATGCTATAATTAACTCAATGCATTATTATTATTATTATTTTTAAAAGAGAGGACAGTGAGAGAGAGAGAGAGAGTAAGAGAGAGAGCAAATCAGTTTTTAGTGAGTTTTTCACAAGGCTTTCGTTGCTCTGACACTTAGTTGTGCATGTAGTGCTGGGGTTTGAACTTGTGTACTTGCACATGCCGGGCAAGCGCTGTAACCTCTGAGCCTCTGGTCCAGCCCCATCAATGCATTATTTTTAAAAAGACTTTCTAAATAGCAGTGCATTCGATCAGGACAGCACCTGCAACGTTCAGAATTTGACAGAAGTGACAACTCAGAAATGGCTGTGACCAGGTTCACCCAAGCCTCACCAATGACCAATGTGCTTCCTCGTGCTCTGTGCCTACTACAGAAGGTGCTGTGGGCCATCAGGCACGTCCTGGTATGTGTGCGATGTTACAGTATCAAAGACGAGCAGGTCTTCTTAGCCTCCTTTCGTTCAGACCATATATCTACCCGTTCTTTAAAAAGCATCTTTAAAAACATCTTTCTGGTATATGTAGTTCACTCGGCTAGTAATGTGCTCTGTCATCTTATAAATGAGGAATCTGAAAGATAAAGTCATTTTCGTAAGTCCTTACCAAGTACAAGTGGCTTCAGAATCATCCGTGGGTCTGTATCACCCGAAACCTGTGCTCTTAGTAGCTGGCTCTATTGCTTTTTTGTTTCTGGTTTTTTGGAAGGAGGAAGTGCATTGTTGGGCTTTTGCTGGAGAATTCCACCATTGGATACCAATGTCCGTGTTGACTTACTGCGTTGGGTGCCATGATCTGTTAGAAAGCCATTGGAGTGGGGGAATCCCAAGTTGATCTTATTTCAGTGACCTATCTTTAGTGGATTGAGAGCTTTCTGCCTTTTCCTCTGTGTGGAGAACTTATTCGTATGGGCATTGAAATTGGCTTTTGAAAAGGCTTAATTAATTAAAGAAACAATAACATCAGTAAACAAATTACTTAGCACCAAGAGATTTGCCTTTGAATACATTAATGCTGGAGAGCATTTTCTTCCCCTTTCATGGAGATACGTTATTGGAATGACAATCAAAAACAATTCCTTTATAGTCAGTATGTTTCTCAAATAGTGCTGGGTGCTATTGAGAAAGACTCACTATTAAAAGTTTAGAAGTAGGGGCTGGAGCAGTGGCTCAGTGGTTGTGGCCCGCTTGCCTGGCATGTGCGAGTACGCGAGTTCAAACCCTAGCACCATGTACACAATGAAGTGTCTAAGGAATGAAAGTCACATGAAAAACAAAATAAAAAGAAAAGTTGCTTCTCTCTTTCTGTCTCTCACTGTCCACTGTCCCTTCTTTCTTAAAAAAAAAAAGTTTAGTAGTAGATTTTTTTTTTTTAGGAAAAATTAGAATACTGATGATAATTCCTCGTATAAAAAGAGAAATTTAAGTCTTTTTTAAAAAAATTATTTTCTGACCCTGAGCTTAAACTTGCGTAGTACGTGCAGGGGAAAACTTTTGTGAATTGATGATAGGGTATTATTTATTGGGGCAGGTAAAAATTTAATGCAGAACTTAGGGATGATGCTGGGAATCACCAGCCCTGTCTGGGTATCCTAAACCGAAGAGCTCTTGTGGGCAGAGGTGCCTGTGAGAAAGTACAACTCTATGTCCCTAAAGTGTCGTTCATGGAAGGTACGGGAGAGCGACTTCCAGACTCTCCAGGGAGCTGAGAACTGGACTCTCTTTTTAATGAGTCATCCTGCTATCAGGAGCCTGGTGATAAATTGGGTGCATTTGCTGGTATCCAAGTTCAAGCGTGATTTTTGACAGACAGCTGGTGCAGTGTGCAGGCGAGGCTGTCTCCGTCCTGGAGAGTGGCCACAGAGGCGGAGGGCAGCCGTTCAGCTTACTCTGGAACAGGCCTTTGGCATCCGGGAGCCGGAGGGATGTGGAATTTATGAATAACTTGATTTAGAAGACTTGAAAACTCAAGGTGCCAGTGTCCCAGGTGGCAGTGGGAGACTAGTGTGTGTGTTGGCGTGGAGAAATAAAAGCACAAAGGATGCTTAATTTTATTGAGTTATAGATCCCGGTTCCTTATTGTAAGGCCCAGTGAGGTTCTCTTGGGGGTGTCAGAAGCGTGTTGTCTTTGATGGCTTTTCTGGAGCATTTTTCCTTCAGGCAGCCTTGAATCAGAGCAGTGTTCTCTGGGAGTCGTTAAACTAATTGGAAATGGCTGGAAAATGAGCCCTGGTCACACTTGAAGTTCCATAGTCAGGGAAGCCTCTTGATGGTTTGGAAAGTTCTAAATTTAACTTTTTTTTTTAATTATACAAAATAAAATGAGGGAGTTTGGGAAGGATGGAAGAGTGATTAACAACACAGGGTATTCATTTCATCAGAGCTAAAGCCATAAAAAATGGTTGCTGCTAGGAGAAACCAGAACAGAACTGAATAAGGTGTTTCAAAAGCACATTTATATAAGTGTCATCATAAGTTCAATTAAAAAGTATGATAATGGGCTGGAGCATTGGCCCAATGGTTGGAGCACTTGCCTGGCATGTGTGAGGACTCAGGTTTGGACCCCAGCACCACACACACACAACTAACTGTCGGAGAAACAAAAACCAGATGAAAAAAAAGTGAATAAAATTGTATCTCTCTTTCTCACTCTTTCCTTCTTTCTCCTATATAAAAAAAATTGATACTAACATGTGAGCCCAGCTGGTGGGGAGGGGGGAAGTAGAACTGGATTGATTGATGCTAAATGCCATCAAAGGGATAAAACCAAAAAGAATGGATTTTGCACCAGGGATATTCTATCAGTGAAAGAGGGAGCTGTCTTGCAGATGTTACCGAGAGACTGTAAACCTTGGTGAAACCCATGATAGGCAGCAGTGATGTGGTAGGGTCTAAAGATTTAACATTTTCAAAATTCGTTTATACGACCCAAGTCTAGGATAACAGCCACGGCAAGTAAAGCTAATGGATGTTGAAAATATAATGAGGTTGTTCATTGTTTTGAATACTGAGCATACCAGTGCAATCAGATATGATCAAAAGTTGCAATATATATTCAGGGAAAAGAACACCGCCCATCAGCGTCTTTTGAAAGAACCCATAAAGTGTGCACAATCCTGAACAGAAAAAGGCGCTCATCTCGATCGAGTGACGGAGGTTCCTGACGCAGGCAGGGTCTGTCGTGTTCTTTGATGTCTGCTTCGTCACTTGGTTCGGTGTTTGGCCTGGTGTCAGCCACACAATAGAGTTTCCTGTACGTCTCCTGTAGGAAGCAATGGAGGGGTCACTACTCAGGGGACGGTGACTTTGAAGAAGGGTAGGAATTGAGGGCAGAGTCAGACACAGCCAGGGTGAATGCTCTTTACAAATTGTTTCTGCTCCTCTAGATTTTTGGAAGTCTCGTTGATCTTCAAAGACCAGTGAAGATCTTTCCAAGACACACGCTTGGCTTAAAAAGACAAAGAAGCCCTTGAGAGGGAAATGGATTATTGCAATTTCAAATGGGATGATAAATTAAATATGTAAATTTTGAGACTAACATGTCGCATATGAAGAAGGTTTCTGACAGGTTAATGAAAACTGCTGAGCGCCTTAATTCCCCTTGAAGGGAGTTTACAGAGTTTACCAAATGAACGGGAGAACTTACTAGGAGGAAAAATGAAAATAGTTCTGTTTTATAAAACATCAACGTTGAAACGTTAAATAGTAATAAACTTATTCTTCTGGTCTAGTTTAAAAGAAAATACAGATTTGCTGGTGCACCCACACAGATGGATTCCAGGAAGGAAACACATCAATAAATTTAAGCTTGGAGGGAAATAGAGAGTGATATAAATATATTAATAAGACTAAATGTAAAACAAAATGTCATGTACTCTTATTTTTTAAAAAAAATAATCCTACTCATCTCTTTCTTAGAGATGACAAAGTAGCCAAAAGACCTAAAGAGAATGTAAAGTTGGGGAAATAAATTCTTATACAAGGGCTACTTTTATAGTATCAGATAAATAATCTCATAGCATTAAGCATTAAGATAGTTTTTTTTTTTAAGAAAGAAGGGACAGATTGAGAGAGAGAGAGAGAAGCAATATTTATTTAGCTTTTTCATGTGACTTTCATTCCTCAGATACATTGTTGTGTATGTGGTGCTGGGGTTTGAACTCGCGTCCTTGTGCATGCCAGGCAAGCGCCATCACCGCTGAGCCACCACTCCAGCTCCAGGCATTAAGATAGTTTAAACAGGATTATTGCAAATGGCAAAAGGTTCATTAAACAACAAATTTCTGATCATCCCATATAAAAGACATGAAGAATTCTGAGCATAATGAAAGTTCTCTTAAATATACCATTAGCTAGCGCTTGGAAGGTAAAAATATTTAGAAAATACCGTTTTAATGCTTTTTCTTTAAAGCTTATGGGAGAGGGAAATGCTGGGATCTAAGGAGTACTGAGGTGTGGGTGGTTCCTCTGGGAGCTCCCAGGGGCCTTTCACCCACACACCTGCTCCCTGGATCTGCACAAGAGTTGGCTCATGGACGCTTTGGGGCTAGAAATCCTCCCTGCTCCTGAGATGAGAAGGTTGATTAAGCTTTGAGTTGGGCTTAGCGGGCCTGACACCGGGGCTGCCCAGGGGTGTGTCTGCTAGTGGGAATGGACAGGCACACGCAGCACCTCTTGTGGATGGAAAGAGGGGCCTGGGACAAGAAAAGTGGACTTTTACTCTTCTATATTAAGCATCTGCGTCAATGAAATTATTAGGAATCCTTTCCCTGGCTGAGTAGAGTGGTTTTAAGATATTAGAGTGTGGATTAAGGTAGAGAGCTTTGCTACTCAGAGGTGTGGTCTACTGACCAACAGCATCTCCTGAATCAGAATCTGCATTTTAAAAAAAGTTTTATTTTTATTTATTTTTTAAGAGAAAGGGAGGGGGGGAGAGATAGAGAGAGAGAGTGAGAGAGGGAGGGAGGAGGAGAGAATCAATTTTATTTATTTTTCCATCTGGCCTTTCTTTCTCCAATACTTAGTTGTGTATGTGGTGCTGGGGTTTGAACCTGGGTCCTTGCTCATGCCAGGCAAGTGCTCCAACTTCTGAGCCACTGCTCCAGCCCCCAGAATCTGCATTTTAACAGATCCCCAAGTGAGAGGGGAGCACAGTGAAATTGGAGGAGTTCAGATGTGGTGGTAGCTGAGAGCACTGGCTGCAGAGCAGGCCAGCCAGAATGCAGATTCCTACTCTCACCTTGACCGTGACCAGGTTTCTCCCAAACGTTTTCAGTCCTCCAAGTCTTCATCTGTCAGCAGGGATGACAGTCCTTGCCATGTCGAGATGTGAGCCACTTAGCTTGTATCATTGCTTGTTAAATGCTAGCCATTTGTTAGTAATAATTAGATGTGTAATAAAAATTTGGATAAAAGGTAGAATCACACCAACATGTGGTGTTATAATGGAGAGAGTGGTGGCACGTTGGTTTATTATTGTATTTGATTTTACATAGCTTTGATCATACATGGACTATACTTTCACTTCTGACTTTTTCACTTCCAAATATAAGGTAAGCATGTTTCTGTATTACACCAATCTGGGAGAACACATAGAGTCGTGTGTTCCCTAACAAAGGGCGAGTTCTGAGAAAGTCCTAGCTAGTTTGTTGTACCATGGTGTGAACATCATAGAGGGGAGGGTCGGTCACAGGATGGGGCTTCCTGCCATATTTGGTAATGAGAGACTTGGGAGGCTGCTGTGGATGTAACACTGCATATACTGTTTTATAGAAAAGCATTTGAGTATGTAAGTAGAAGGAGAATATTTAAATAATGATTAAAAAGTGTAGTACAGTCATGTGCTGCATAGTGAGGTTTAAGTAAAGTGGTCCCCGTGTGTGATGGTGGCCCTATTACATTATATTGCCTAGTGGTATCATAGCCATCGTAGTTTCTGGAGTGCATTCTGATGTTCACAGAATCACCCAATAGCACACGCCTCAGTGTACCCCCGTTGCTAAGCAATGCGTGACCATTCTGTCAGTATGCAAACCAGTGACGTCCTTGATGGGCATCATCGGGGATTAGGTACCCTACTTGATTGTGAGACCATACTTTTAGGTGACAGGCCAGTGGGTTTGTTTCCACCAACATCACCATGGACAGGTGAGTGATATGTCCCCCTCCATCCAGGTCACTGGGCTGTGGAAACCTCTCAGCTCCGTCATAATCTTGTGGAACCACCTCTGTACGTGGGTTTGTCATTAACCGAAACCAAGCCAGTGACAAGTGTTCTCAAGCCTCATCTCCTTGTCCCTGTCCTGGGGGTGCTGTTACCTGGCCCGTGTGGTCATGAGGACTGAGTGAGAATCACATCTGTGAAAACAGCTGGTGGAAGGCAAAGTGCTGTCTGCGTCCATCATTGTCAGCAGCTTGTGTTAACATGGAGGAAGAGCCCAGTGACATTTGCCAATCCACTCTTCAACGTCCAGAACTTGATCCTCATTAGACAGTGGAGGGTGCGTGGAGAGTTCAGCTGTGGGGATATTTGTGACAGCATTGTTCAGAGTGACGAAGCACTAACAGGAGGCTCCCGCCTCGGGGTGAGCTGCCATCAGTAGCCTGACACGCCCTGCACACAGTGGGGAGACGGCAGAGCTGCGCTCCGCAGTACCCTGCCTATGGCTGCCTGCGGCTGACTCAGTTTAGTGAAGATGAAATAAAATCAAAATTTCAGTTTCTCAGCCACACCTGGCCTATGGGAGGCGCTCAAGAGCCCCGTGTGGCTGGTGGCTACCATATTGGAGAGCATAGTGGGAGAGCATGTCCGTCATTGCAGAACGTGCTAGCAGATGCATTGCCCTAGAAGAATAAATCTCACAGCGAAAGAGGGTTGTTCGGAAGCAGAATGGTTCGGGTTTGCAGTGTGTATGGGTCTTGGGGCTTGGGGCACAGCATGCCATTTCTTTATTTTTCTAAATTTAGTGAAATCTGGCTGTAGGCATTCCCATTCCCCACAAGCTAGAAATTTGGTGTCAGTCTGCAGTTGAGTCCCCTCCTTCTCCTGTGGGGTCCTATCAGGACCCGCGAGTGCCAGGCTGGTTGTTGGTGGCATCATTGTGTTCTGTTCCAAAGCCCACCGCTGAGAGTTGGATCTTGTCTCCAAAACTCTTTAATGCGTCTCTTTCCGTCAATCAACTTCCCTCCGAATTTTACAGCAGTGCTTTTCAAGGGTTGGTGGAGAAGGAACCACTCTACCTTCTCCCTCTTTTGGGTTTGTAGGAAGTGGAAAAAGGCTGAAAACCAAATGACAGGAGGAGGAACAGCAGCGACTGCCTGGACTCGCAGATCCGTTTGCCAGTGTGGCAGACCCTGGTGGACGCTGTGAGAGGGCTGTGTGGCAGCCCCTGCCCCTCCTGGTAGCCTGAGGCGCCCCGCACCCGGTCTGCCAGTGTGGTGAACCCACACAAACAAGGTGGTGTCCAGCCTGACAGGCCCCTTGTCTCTTGCGGGATTTTTAGCACAGGGTTCTGGCCGGCTTGGCTGGGAAGGAAAGCCCTCTCCCAGCCCACTCCCTTCCCACAGCTAAATGCATCCTTAGGGAGTGTTTGCTGTCTGCCTTATTTTTATTAAGGCTCTGGCTAAGTTTGTAGCCAGTTTCTCAGGAATGCTTCCTATTCACCCTTCAGTTCCCAGCTCGTGAGACTCCTTTCCTAAAAACAGCCCTTCCTTATTCAGCTCCCAAGGCGCAGTTCCTCTCCGCCGTTTAACGGCTACTGCTGCCCCATATTTGTTCACGTTGCATATTAACACTCAGTTTTGCAATTTTTTAAGGCTTATTCCCTGTATTTGAATGATCATTCAACCTAAATGACCATAAGAATAATCTAAGCACTTCGAAATGTATTCTTTTTTATTTACTTCAAATTCCGGAATCTTCCAAACCTCAGAGAAGAACGGAGAATACTGTAACAGACCCTAGCGCGCCTCCCTTAACTGTATGAGGTTTTTAACACATGCCACTTAAATTCAGATTTGCTTTTCTTTTTAAGTGTATTGCTGATGCTGTTGAAGGCTGGCTGTCGTCCGTTAGTTTCCGTCCCATCCCAGAGGTCACCGCTGTCCTTGAGCTGGTGTGTGCCCCTGTAGCCAGTGCGTAGCGTTTTAGGTGGATTCGCTCGCTG
The DNA here is from genome assembly GCA_004027875.1 of Aplodontia rufa. NCBI lineage: Eukaryota > Metazoa > Chordata > Mammalia > Rodentia > Aplodontiidae > Aplodontia > Aplodontia rufa. Next base: position 622 of record PVKS010038832.1, on the reverse strand, counting down.
CCTGTGTTTCGCAGCCGACTTTTCATTAGCTCTTACGGCCTGAGGTCCTCGTGTTGCCACATGGAGATGTGGTTTGTTTTAGCTGTGGTAGCGTGTTCCACCGCGTGAATGTGCTAGTTGGTTTGCGCATCTCTCAGCAAGGCGTCTTAGAGCCACACGGCAGTGAACACCTGGTGCATCCCAGCAGGACTTTTCCCTTTAAAATTATTCTCAAAGTGGATTTGCCATCAAAGGGTTTGGAGGTTTTCAACCTGAGTGGGTGCTGTCACACTCTCTGTGTGGCTTATGGGAGCAGCGGTCTCCCCACATCTCTTCCAGCCTTGGGAATTTGGAGTTCTAATTGAGTTTCCCCAACGTGCACACCGGTGACTTGCTGTGGATTTCATTTTTGCCTCTCTGATTTCTAGCTAGGGGCGCATGCTAAGGGCTTGCCCCAGAAGTGAAAACTGACGGGGGAAACGGAGACCACGGGGCACAGGCAGGTTAGACGTGGTGGTAGCAGTGTGATCCATGCATGGATTTCCAGCCGGAACTCTGGAACTGAGGGCTGGGTGAGAAGGTCTGATTCTGCTGGAGAGCTGAATGTTTCATTTTACATGGGTTCTGGTGCCCTGGCTCAGTG
>PVKS010038831.1:0-17671 GCA_004027875.1 Aplodontia rufa | reverse complement strand
TTTCTCTTTGAAAAAAAAAAATTACTTAAAAAAAAAAATAAGGGGCTGGAGCAGTGGCTTGGCGGTTACAGTGCTTGCCTGGCATGCACAAATACATGGGTTCAAACTCCAGCACCCACGTACATAACTAAGTGTACACAACTAAGTATTGGAGCAACGAAAGCCATGTGAAAAACTCAATAAAAATTGATTTTCTCTGTCTTTCTCTCTCACTGTCCTTCTCCCTTTAAAAAAAAATTTTTTTTTTAAATAATAAAAATAAAATAAATGGGGGTGGGGGGCTAGAGCGGTGGCACAGCAGTTATTGCACTTGCCTGGCATGTGCAAGTACACGAGTTCAAATCCCAGCACCACATACACAATAGTATCTGAAGAGTGAAAGTCACATGAAAACTAAATAAAAATTGCCTCTCTCTTTCTTTCTCTCTCACTGTCCCCTCTTTCTTTAAAACAAAAAACAAAAAACAAAAACGACTCCCTCTTTAAAAACATTTTTTAAAAAAGGGCTGGGGATGCAGCTCAGTGGCAAAGCACCTCTGAGCTTAATCCCCAGTACAGAAAAAAAAGTACAAAAAAAGAAGAAGAAGAAGAAGAAAATATAGTATAGCTAGCATTGACTCTTAAAACAAAAACCTTAAATCTCAAGACTGGACTGTAGAACTAAGTGTTAAAACTTGGCCATGAAAGTCTAAACAGAAGCTAAAACTCCAAACACTGAAATCTGGCTCCCAGGTACTTAAATTCCGTGCTAAAAGAAGGTTTCAATTGCAACACACCAGTCTCATGGTAAAGAGTTGGCTCTCTGCCATCTCTCCACATCCTCCTCCAAACTGGCAAAAAGGCTTCCTGCTGGGCTCCAAATCTGGGATGCACTCACCTCAGGGTGTTGGTGGAGATGGCAACAATGCCCTCAGGACACTGTTCAGAGGCAAAGCCAGAGGCAAACTCCAGGGTCTCGTAAGACAGAGGAGTGAGATGGAAGCGAGACTGGTAAGAATAGCTCAACCATGAGCGACTTGACATGGCCAATACCTAAGGAGAGAAAAACACTTCCAGTGAGCGTGGGAAAAGCTCACACATGGTAGGCTGACCAAATACCCGAAGCCAAATTTTGGTCCACAGAATACCCCATAGAAATTGAGACCTAAAAGGCAACCTTAGGGAAAGGGGGCAGTATGATTTAGTGTATGATAAAAGCATGAGCTACTAGCTAGGATGACCTAAACTAATCACTCCATCTCACTAAGCCTACTTCCATATGTGTAAAACAGGAATACTATTACAAGGCTGGACAGCTGCAAGAATTCCTATTATTTTTTTACAGTGCTGGGACTGAACCTAGCGCATCACCCATACGAGGCAAGCTCTCTTCCACTAAACTACATCCCAAGCCCCAGCTGCAATAATTAAATAACATAACATTTAAGAACTGGCAGGCTCCAACAAACTGCAAAGGATACAAAGTTTCCCAATCTCAATCACTTTAGGTAGTAAATCAGATAATATGAGCCCAGGGCAGGAGTTTTCCAACTATCTCCAGCCCAGGGGCTAAGGGGACCAATATCCCAATCTCCCTAAATCATGCCACAGTGCATTGGAATTCCTGTTAGAAAATGCTAGGTTAAGGAACCCAAGAATTCTTAAGATAACTAATCAAGATAAAACTAACATCAAATCAACTTACTGGTGAATTAGTGAAAGAAAAGCTTAAATAACAAATGGATTTTTCTCAGCTGGTGTGTTTAACATCCGAATGTGCTGCATGGCCACTTTTATTACTTACTGCCTCCTGGCCTTGCATCCGGACTCGGAAGAGCTTCACAGGACGGGATCCCAGGTACCTAGTGCGAGTGTCAGACAGATCTCCAGTGACAGGGTCTAGGACAGTTCTCAGCAGCACACCATTCTAATCAAAAGGAGAGGAGTGGGTGAGCCTACTCATGATGTAAGCATATCAGAGAGACGATGAAGAAACTTCCCTCTTTGCTACTTAAAGAGCAGACAGAAGGAAATGACTTAGTGGTTAAAAAAAAAAAAAAAAACACCTACACATCATTCATTCATTCTCGGGATAAAATACTCATTCAAATATTTATCAAGCAGATTAAATGAAAAACATACTTAGTTTTCTCATAATATACTGCTTTTTATTTAATTATGTATGTTAAACTCTCCTTTATAATTTTAAAATAGATTCACTGTTAAAAAAAATCCCAGGCCTAATAGACTATGGTCACTATACACCATTTTCCCTAAAAAGAAGAAGGTTCCTAAAAGAAATGACTGATTTAAGGCTGGGTCAAGAATGTTCCAGATGCATGTGGGACATCTTATTGTGCAAGGCGGCAAAACAGAGGGGTCATGTTAAAAGAACAAAGGAAAAAACTTCAAAGGGGAACTTCCACTTGTCTAAAATGAGCCAGTTTTAACATCTAAAACAAAAACAATTAGAGCAACAATCTGAAGAAAAAATACACAACCCCTCACCCCCGGCAAATTTATGTTACTTCAAAAAAGAAAAATTTAAAAACCCACTTCTTAAGACCCCTCTGGAGAAAGACTGCTATGGTTCTAACTACTTAACTCTGGAAACAGATGAACAAAGGGAAAAAAAAGGAAATATTTACCCTTTTCCTGCATGGACTGTATTTGGGGTAAGCAAAGAAATGAAGCGTATTTTGTTTTAGAAGAATTCCAGTCAATTAAATGAAGAAATAGAAAATCATTTTCCTTCTAACCCCTAATGAAATAATCAAGCTAGGCAATATGTGTCAAGAGATATTTAAAAAAAAAAAAGCGCTGGGGGCTGGAGCGGTGGCTCAGTGGTTTCGGCGCTTGCCTGGCAAGCACAAGGACCCAGGTTCAAACCCCAGCACCACGTACACAACTAAGTGTTGGAGCAACGAAGGCCATGTGAAAAACAAAATAAAGTTGTTTCTCTCTTTCTCTCTCACTGTCCCTCTCTCTTTAAAAAAAAAAAGCGCTGTTAAGTAGGGCTGGAGTGGTGGCTCAGTGGTTATCACATTTGCTTGGCATGCGCAAATACGTGAGTTCAAACCCCAGCACCACATACACAACGAAGTGTCAGAGCAACAAAGGCCACATGAAAAACTAAATACAATTGATTCTCTTAAAAAAAATAAATAAATTAAGAGAAAGAAAAAAGAAAAATAGAAAAAAAAAAAGGGACAACCAGACTTCCTTTTATCTCCCAAAGAGGGATGCAACAGGGAATAAACATATCCATCTCTGAACTATTCCTACTTCACCCCAAATAATTAAACCTGAATCAAATCAAATAAATTTCTTGGTCTGCACTAGCCAGTCCTACAGCTACCAAATCAGGTATGGCTAGTCAGAATTGATATAGGCTGTTAAATTTAAAATACCAAAAACACAACACTTAGTGCAAAAATTGTAAAGTTATCTTAGTGGTTTTTATACTGATCGCATATTAAAATGATCTTAGATATGAGTAAACATATCCTTTAGATATAAAGGATTAAATAAAACATTAAAACTAATTTCTTTTGTGGTTACTGCAAAATTTAAATTACACATATGGCTCATTTTATATTTCTAATGGATAGAATTACTTTGAGCCACCATCAGTTTAAGGAAAGAAATTCAGAGGACAGTTGAATGTTAAACACACAAGAAATTACTCTGCCAAATCTAGAAGTTAGAAATTCTACAAGACAAATGATCTGGTCTCAAAAAAATTTAAGAATAGGGGGAGGGACAGTTATGAGACATAAAAAGACAAGAACCACCCAGGCATGGTGGCACATGCCTATAATACCAGCAGCTCTGGAGGCTGAGGCAAGAAGATCAGAAGTTCAAAGCCAGCCTCAGCAACTTAGTGAGATTCTGCTTCAAAATAAAAAGAATCGGTGATGAGCTGGAGCGGTGGCTCAGCAGCTGGAGTGCTTACCTGGCATGCTTGAGGACCTAGGTTCAAACCCCTACAACATATACACTACTAAGTGTACAAAGGTCAGATGAAAAAATAAATGAAACTGATTCTCTTTTTCTCTCTCTCCACTTTCTTAAAAAAATGGACTGGGATGTGGCTCAGTGGTAAAGCAACCCTGGGTTCAATCTCCAGTACCAACTAAAAAAAAAAAGAAGAAGCAAATGCAAACTGTAAACTATTTTGTTGAGCTCTTTAGTGGATCCAAGTATATAGCCAATATGGGGAGCGAGGGGTGAAAACTGTAACATGGACAAAATATCAGGTGATATTCAGGAATTTTAAAATTTTGCTGGGTGTGAAATATCAGTGCTTTAAGAAGATATCTGTGGGCTAGAGCTGTGGCTCAGCAACAGAGTGCTTGCCCAGCATGCACAAGGACTCAGGTACAACCCCAGTACCACATTCACAACCAAGTGTCAAAATAACTAAAACCAGATTAAAAAATAATAAAAAATTATCTCTTAAAAAAAAAAAAGATGGGGCTGGGGCTGGAGCGCTGGCTTGGTGGTTAAAGTACTTGCCTGGCATGTGCAAGCACACGGGTTCAAACCCCAGCACCCATGTACACAACTAAGAGTCACAACTAAGTGTCAGAGCAACGAAAGCATGTGAAAAACTCAATAAAACATTGATTCAGTCTCTCTCTCACTGTCCTTCTCTCTTAAAAAAAAGAAGAAGAAGAAGAAGAAGAAGACATCTGCTAGCCAGGATAGTTGGCACACTCCTATAATCTCTGTGACTCGGGAGGCTGAGGCAGGAGGATTTCAACTGCTGAGCCACTGCTCCAGCCCATCCCTAGATCAGCCCCAGCAACTCAGAGGGGCCCTTTGCAATTCAGTGAGAACCAGTCTCAAAATAAAAAAAATAAAGTCTTAGTAGTAGAGCTGAATATTGTGGTAACGACAGATGACTCTCGAGGATCTCCTCTAGTTCTGACCCAGAACAGCAAAAAGCAAAGCATTTTATCAAATGTAAAGACCCTTTGTGAAATACTTTTTTCCAGACCTGATATGTGTTAATTAAAGTATTGAGAAAAGTGGAGCCCAGAACAAGAAGGTTCACATTTCTTAAGTTGGCATCTGAAACGACGAGCCCAAAAATGCCTATATTGGACAAAAGAGTGTGAAACCTCCAGAAGTCCTCATACCAATGTCAGCCTCTGCATCTCTTACCTGCAGTCCAATGTTCAGGTACAGGAAGCCAATAGAGCCCCTCTCACCCAGCTCATCCTGCTTCTCAGTCCCACCCATTTCCACGATACACAAGGACTCAGGCTGAGCTGGGAGAGCCTGCATGCTCAAAGGTTGCAAACAGTCCTAGGAGTGAATGGGAGGAGGGGAGAGAGAAATCATTTAAAACAGGAAATGACCAATATGGGGGAAAAAAAACATACTCAGAGAAATCTAATGCTTGCACTGAAGGAAGAACTTCCTTGTGGGCAGAGAAAACTCCAGGAATGAGAGGGTAATAAGTTGTTAACCCTAACTCTCAGAATTAGCTCTGGGAAATCTTCTTTTCCTCTTTTTGTCAAAGTGGATAATGGTAAAAGTAGGCAAGCAATGAGTACCTCTCTGAAAGTTATCTAAGGCCTGGAAGCAAGTATAATTCCTTCCACACAAAACAGTTTTGGGATTCTGGGTTTTTAATGACAAAAGGGACTCAAGGATTAGCCAAAGGTACATTCCATAGGTTTAGGTCAACATCCTTAAAACCATAATACCACAAGGCTCCTGAGGCATGTTGCTATAAAAATCAAGAGAAGCAGCAAGTAGAGGGCTAGGGGTGTAGTAGTTCTATGGGAGAGTGCTTGTCAAGCATGCCTGAGGTCTTGGGTTCAATCCCCAGTAAAACAAACAAACACAAACACACACACACACACACACTTCAAGGCTCAGGTCTTCAGGTCCAACCAGAAGACCAGAAGATCCTTGAAATGGAGGTGGCCACTCACTGAGGGGTCCAGGGAGATGATTCTGACAGTATTGTCCACCAATCCCACAGCCAGGAAGCGAGACCGCTGCTCTCCAGGGGGCACATTGGCCAGACTCATGCACACCACATCTGCTGACATCTCCTTCCGCTCGGTGTACTCATTCAGCTGTCCTGACTATGAGAAGGAAAAAAAGAGCTCACAAACACAGGTCTAGATGCTCCGATTCAAATCAAAACCCTCAGCCCAGGAGGGAAGGCAGGTGTTAAGATTTCCTTCTGGTTCCTCTTTCTCCTCTTAGATTCAGTGACCAAGAATTTCTCTACCTAAGGATCCAACACTAAATATTTAACATGCTGATGGCAAGCAAAATTAATGTGTCTGAATAACGAAAGAATCGAGAGGACTTTAACAAGCTCAATGTGCCACCACAGCTCCCAGGAAACAGAAAAATATGTTTCATAGTTCATGAAAATACTTCAGGAAAAGAAAAGGAATTCAAATATAATGGTTAAAAGCAAAGAATCCTGGATAATGGGGGGTGTATCTTGGGGGGTAAATCTAATATTCAGAATTTATATATATTTTATATTTCGTTAGAAGCATGTTTGATTGTTCAGCAAATAAATTTCTTTATGAAAAAAACAAACAAACAGGGGCTGGAGCAGTGGCTCAGTGGTTGCGGCACTTGCCCAGTGTGCACAAGTACACGGGTTCAAACCCCAGCACCCACGTACACAACTAAGTGTCGGAGAGACTAAAGCCATGTGAAAAACTCAATAAAAATTGATTCTCTCTGTCTCTCTCTCTCTCTCTCACTGTCCTTCTCTTAAAAACAAACAAAGAATCCTCAGCACAAAACAAAAACAAAGAGGGCTGGAGTGGTAGCTCAGGAGCTAAAGCAAATGCCTGGCAGAACAAGGACCCAAGTTCAAACACTAGCACCACATACACAACTAAATGTCAGAGAAATGAAGACCAGATGAAAAAATAAAAAAGTTGATTCTTACTTTCTCTTAAAAACAAAACAAAACAAACAAACAAACAAAAAAACTTCAACCTCAATCACACAGAGACTTCCTGAGAGCTTAGCATACCCCACATACTTTCATACAGAAGAGTAAAAGAAAATTTCTGGATTCAGGGGCAGAAAATAAAAGCTATACCAGAGGGAGCAAGTGTTTTACTCCTAGGAGGGGATTTCACAACTTCAGTAGAATCAAACACCAACTTATTTATTTTTCCCCTATGGAAACGGTCAGACTGGTTTGTGGACAATTAAATTCTCTTTCTTGTGAATATATTCTAGAGTCCTGAATGACAATTTCCCACTTTACCTCTAGACCCTATACTAAATCCCTCATGAATCACAAAATAACATACCGGATCCATCTCAAAATAGACCAGCTCTCCGCCTGTCAGGGCAATCACCACTTGTCGCTGGTTCACTGCACATTTCACAATTGTTTTCTTTCCAGGGGTCTTCCATTCATTGACTCTCTTGTCTGCTCGTATATGCCGAATACCATCTGGATACACCTAGATGTAAAAGAAACCTGACTTGAGTGATTCGGCTCATCACTCACAAAGATCCTTAGACCTGTCAAGTTTGTTGGATCTGGAGTCACTGCATTTGAGGCACCAGCCTCAGACAAGGTCAACTTTTTAAAGTTCATGTTTTGCATGAACTTATTATTTTGTTAATACTTATTAACAAAATAAGTATTAAAGCCTGGGCAAGGTGGGGCACATATTTAACCCCACCACTTTGAGAAGTTGAGGCAAGAGGATCACAAATTCAAGGCAGACCTTAGCCAAATTAGACTGTCTCGAAAACAAAGTGGGGGCTGGGGATGTACCTCAGTGGTAGAACACACCTAGATTCAACCCTCAGTACTGAAAATAAAAAAAATCTTTAATAGAGATGAAAGTAGAGATGATGGAGCTCTGTGACAATCATAGAAATGGCAAACTGAGAGCAAATATGTTTCAAAAATCGTCTCAGTGAATAGTTAAGTTGGCAAAAATCTAAAAAATCTAATTCTTGGTGCAATTCTTTATGTTGATAAAACAGCGTGTCCCCTCCCTAATAAGGCAATTTGGAAGTTAAGGGTAAAGAGAGACCTGAACATATTTGCCTGTTCAGTACCATAAATTAGGCAAAGAAAGGACAAAACAAGCTAAGCAGGTAACAAGATCTGAGAATCCTCACCTGTACCAAGGCATCATCTCCTAACAAGGAGCAGGACAAGGTTGGGGTGGTACCCAGGAACCCAGAGTCAGTCACTTCTTCCACAGTCTCTCCAATAGACAGTACAAGGGTGGCATTCACGAAAGACACAATGATGTAGGCATCAAACTCATCTGGAAAAAGAAAGAAAGGAGTTGGTTAGCTAAGAACTTATTAGAATTAAAATGCCAAATGAAACACTAAGAGTTTTCAGAATTCTTCCAAAGTACTTCTACATCTGGTCAACACACGCATACACACACATACACACATACACACATACACACACACACACACACACACAGCACAGGATGATCCAAAAGATAACCGAGGGTCATATAGCCTAAAGATAAAAGCCTCAACACATTGAACACAATATTTTCCTCAACATCTCTGAAAATTAGAACTTTGAGACATTTGCTAAAGAAATGAAAGAGGACAATACAAGGGAATGAGAGGTATGAGGATATTTTGAATACTACTACTACTATATATATTAAGCTAGAGCATGTTGGTGCCAGTTGCCAATCACAACTTAAAATATTCCTTAAAGCTAGGAAAGATCCCTAACTTTTTCCAGAAGCAGCTAATGTAGAAATATAAGCTCTAATGAATGCAAAAGATTACTTAAGACTCCATGAGATTAAATTATTCTAGGATTGGAAGCTGAAAATCCTAGTCCCACTGGGAATGATACAAGAACACCAAATAACCAGGAAATGGGGGAGGAGGAATGTTTATATTGTCATACTTTGACCCCTCTAGTTTTTCACTATTTAAAAATACAACCCAGCGATCATAAGCAATCCTATTAAGATTTGTTTTTCAAAATGAAATTTAGTTGGATAAACAAACATTAATGAGTTTCTCAAAGAGGTCAGAGACCTGAAATACACAGACAACCCCAAAAGTTTCCCCTGTAGATACCATAGTTAAAGGCCATTTATTTCCCATATTTCCCACTCTACAACATAAAATGGCTTCTATGACCCCCACATCCAAAAGTATTTAGCATAAAGCTTCATAAATGTTGAATAAACATTTATTTAAAAAAAAAAAGAATTGAGATTAGCAATTAGGTAAACAAAAGACAAAACAAGAAGACAAGGCAGTGTCTCATCCTAGGAATGGTCGATGAACCTTGTTTGCCTGAGCCTTGTTAGAGATTAATACCATTGGGTTGGTCAATCCCACATCAATAACACATTTTTGGTTTTGACTGCTCTAAGTTGAATTTCAGCTGAACTAAAGTTACTTAACTTACTAAAATAGTTCAGCAAAATCAGTGTTCTTTATAGGAGGGGTCAGGTCAAGATATGTATTTGTAGAGCCTACAGTACTGTTCTGACCTATTAACAGGACACAGAATCAACTTGCTGGGTGGCAATCACTTTATAACAGAAATAATTTATGAGACTGCTTCACATAGTGAGGGTTAAGTACTTTGGCAAAACTTTTCAGGTAATAATACAAGTATGTACAGGGATGGCTGAAAAGCAGGGATCAAAAAACCTTTCCCAGGGCTGGAGCAATGGCGCGGCATTTACAGGGCTTGCCTGGCATTTGCAAGGATGCAGTTTTGAAACCCAGCACCGCGTATACAATGAAGTGTCAGAACAATGAAAGTCACATGAAAAGGTAAATAATATTGGTTCTCTTTCTTTGTCCCTCTCTCTTAAAAACAAAACAAAAACTTTCCCAATGTATAAGTTCTAATGGCCAGACCAGGAATAATACACAAGGTAGGGTTCAATTTCTAAATCATAAAGGACAACACTGGAGAAGACACTTGGGTGCATTTTTATTTTGCCATACTGAGGACTGAACCTAGGGCCTCACACATGCCAGGCCAAGTGCTCTACCACTGAACTGCATCCCCACCCTCTTTTTAAATTTTGAGTCAGGGTCTCAATAAGTTGCCTGGCTGGCTTCAAACTTGCAAGCCTCATGCTTCAGTCTTCCAAGTAACTGGAATTATAGGTGTGTGCCACTGCACCCAAAATGATACTTGGGTTTTTACTATTTTGTTATAATTGTCAACATATATCAAAAGCATTGAAAATATCTTATAAAAGTTTTATAAAACTAAGCCTAAGCACTGTTCATGATCACAAAATGAGTAAGGATATAGCTGTCCCTGAAATGGAGGTCTTAATAGTTTACAACAAAACCAAATCCATCTCCACATGACTCTAAATTTGGAAGCTTCAATCCAGCTCTTGATTTTGCACTGGAAATTTCCGGCATGTAATAACAGAAAGTACTTAATTTTATATGAAAACTGTATCACTTCCCACGTACCCATTACTAAAACTTAATACCTTAAAAGCTATGTCAGAGCAACTTAAAGTCAACAACAAAGTGCTTTTCTAGCCTGTTATAACAGGCTATCATTTCAAGTCTCTTGCTTTAATAAAGGGGAAAAAATAGGATTCCAGACGCTAAACCACACAATTTTTAACTCACATACAAGAGAACAGGGAGAAAGGAAGAGGGATGCCTGGGTTCATACCTTCCCTTCTATCCAAGGCATCAGACTACTCAGATATAAGAGTTGCTCAGTCAATTTAAACAGGGTCATACTTTGGCTAGACAATTCAACAAGTGGGCAAACAATGACTAGATGTCTAAAACGTGCTTTCCATCACAAATTTCCTCAAAATATCTACTGTCTTGTGAATACCAAGTACACTGTGTCATCAACCCTTTCCATTCTTTAAGTAGGAAGACTTGAAACAGAGTAGTTACTCTTATATCCTAGGGAGATTATAGGTTAAAAGTTGGCATTCAGAACAAAGACAAATTTTCTGTTAAGGTAAATGACTAGAAACTATAAACATCCAAGTTGCTTTTTTTTCCCTAGGGGTTTCAAGTCTTATGAAGAACATTAGTTCACATTTCAGTGAAGAATATCTTAGGATATGAGAACACATCTTTAGGTCTCAATTCCGTAGGACTTCTGTCTGAGTGCTAAAGCACCCAGAGGAGAAAATGCTTTTTTCCACTTCCTTGCCTTAGGATGTAAGGCTCAACAAGCAACTCATTCCCAAGGGTAAAGTAAGGGCCATCCAGATAATTTAAAATTTAAACTTCCTGTTTCATTCTCACTGTATTCAGAGTCCCTGGGACGTATCTTGCACAGTCCTGACTATACAAAAATATCTTTCTCCAGGTCCTGATCTTTTAGTCATTGTACCTGGAAAGTTCAACTCAAAGACAAGAGTATAAAACTACAATTTGCTAGCTACAGCCTTATTTAGTAAATGACAAATTAATTAAGTTTTCCAAAATCTGTGGGAGAAAGTAGGGAAGTTGATTCCTGCCTCAAACTAGCTGATAAACAAGCAGATGGGTGTATATCATTATAATGCATATCAACATCCAACTGCATGGTTACCCTGAGAGACTTCATCAGGGTAGCCTCAACATTTTGTGCAGGTCCCTCTCCCTGGGTAAACTCTAAGACCCCAGAGTAGACCCTAGCAGTAGGTACACACCTGTGGTGATCAGCACCTTCACCAGCCACCTGTGGAAGAGAAAAAAAGGCTTGGTATTGGTAGTATGCATCACCAAGTACCAGCCAAGGTTAGTATCTTCCTGAAGACTGCAGCATGTGTGGACAGAGGAATGCTCAACATTAAGTTGGGATATCTGGAAAGAAAATGCAACAAAGAGAACCTGACCTATTTTTGTGGGTGATTATCCAAATCATATTATCTAAAGAGTAAAATTTATCAGAATAGTCTTTTCCAGGGCTGAGATTTAACAGAGGAGAAAAAAATTTCAACTACAAGTTCCATCGTACAAATACTACCTATCACTAACACAGCAAATATTTTCTCTGTACAGAGCCTTCCATAAGCCTCAAAGACATGCGTTTTTCCCTCTCCTATACCCCCTTCCTGGGAACATGTTTGTGTCTTTCATAAATCAAAACATACAACAGTTTTGCTTACTTATCTTTTTTTATGTTTTATTTTTTGCAGTCCTAGATACTAAATCCAGTACCTTGCACATGCTGGGACAAGTACTCTACCACTGAGTTACCCCCAAGCCCCTTGTGGTCTACTGTAGATAGCAAATTCTTTGAGGCAGTGATTCCATATTAATTACTCTGAACACATATGGTAGACACTTAAAAGACAGTAGAGAAGTACAGAACTTATCCTGCAAGAAACCAGCAAGATCCACAGACTCCCACCACAGTATCAGTCAGAATGGGAATCAGCCTGGGATTCAGGACCCATTTGTGCCCCTATTAATTGTTATCTTGAGATTCAACCCTTGGGACTTTGTCTTCTTAATAAAATGAGATGTAACATTTTGTAAACCTGGTTTACTGGTTTCAAATAAAAAATCTGTCCAAAAAGTTAAAATGAGGGGGCACACTAGGTTATCCCAAAGTATCTTTCTAATTCAAACAGTCTAGGTAATGTTTAAAAGAGCCATGATATCAACAAGCCTCCAAACTAAAGGTGAACAATTCTGACCAGCTTCTTTATGTAAACATTACATAAAACACAAATCTTTTTAAACCAATGATCTGTAATTATTTTCTCAGCTAAAATGGGCCTAGAATTTCCTGTCTTTCATTTGCCCTTTCAACTCAACTTGATTCCAATAGCTACAATGAAAAAATCTACAAAAATGTGTAGTATTCTAATAGGAAGAGGTTTTCCTCCTACACATTTCCCAGCAACCTTAAATTTAGTCCACACATCTAGAACATCTAAACATGAAGCAGAATTGCAGCTGTTTTCTAGAAAAAGCTTTGTCTGCTGGCCAGGGTGATCTTACTCACCAGCCTCACATTCCTGAGGAAAAACAGAAATGATCCAGAGCTCCAAAGTGAACCAAAGGAAAAAGAACAGAGTTTTAGTTTCGTGGGGCTGTAATGACACTTCCCTGCTAGCAGTTCTATGTGTTTTCATATTACTTTTGAAGTTTTAGGATGAGGTAACCATTTTTACCTAGAAACAGATTCTCTCTCCTTCCTTGATCCTCCTCCTCCACTCTAATATTGATTTCAATGAATCAATATCTCCTTTCCTTAAGCACAAGCACTAACCAATTAATAACTTTCCCAAATCTCTCAATTCCTAGACTACCACCTTGAATCTCATGTGGTTTCAGCACAACATGAGAACACAGCTGAAGAAAAATGAACAAGCAACAACTTTCTCTCAACTCATACCTCCTCAATAGATGGAACCAATGCCTTTTTTTTTTTTAATTACTCATGACAGCTGATACTGAAATGATTACATAACTAAAACCAACAGCTGTCCTATGTTTCCTTACCCACTTGAATAAAAAGTAGTAAATGAAGGCATCTTGACTGGAAAAGCCTCAAAAACATGGTGTTGGGTCAGAAGTTTCTGGTATGTGGTGATAGATATGATCATATAGAAGTGTTATAAAAGCAGTCTCTTAAGTCTTCTATGTCAATGCTTCCCAGGGCCTTATTTTTACTACTGGGAAAAGGATGCTTACCTTCAATGTGTCGACGCACTGTCCAGACAGCATTGGGATTACCAGGTAGCTCAGAAACGGCCATTTCCGATACCTGCCAAGAAGGAAGTAAGACAAAGATTGAGTTAGCATGGAGCTCAGCCACTTCCTTCCTATGCTAGATAATAAGGTCCAAAAGGCAGTGTTCACAGCGTATGGTAAAGGATAGGACCCAATGACCAAAAGGCTAGAGGTACTAGCAGCACTAACAATAGACTTGAGCAAAGTCATGGAATGTCTTAAAAAATATAGGTGTTACAGCCGAAATGATATGCTTCCTTTGGTATAGCTTGCCTACAACTTCCTCAGAAAAGGCAATAACCAGGGCTGGAACCATGGCTCAGGAGTCATGGCACTTGCCTGGCAAGTGTGAGGATGCGAGATCAAATCCCAGCACCACGTACACAATGAAGTCACAGAGCAATGAAAACTAAATAAAATTCTTTCTCTCTCTCTCTCTCACTGTCCCTCGCTCTTTAAAAGAGAGAGAGGGCTGGAGTAGTGGCTCAGTGGTTTCGGCGCTTGCCTCACATGCACAGGGACACGGGTTCATACCCCAGCACCATGTACACAATGAAGTGTCTGAGCAATGAAAAACTAAATAAAATTTGATTCTCTCTTTAAAAAAAAAAAGAAAAAAGAGTGAGAGAGGGAGAGAAGGCAATAACCACTGGGAATGAAAGAGGCCATCTACATTAGTATCCCATTTCTTTCCTACTTCCCATCAGATTAAATCCCACGTCTCTTCATGAACTCATTCACAAACCACTTCTATAGGAAAATTACTCCCTTACCCTCTTGGTTGGCAATCATCTCTCCCTCACAGAAATCAATAATCACCTCTTAGGGTATTAAGTATTTTGTCTTTCCAACTAGACTTTTATAATCCTTAAGAACAGAGTCTTTCAATGTAATACACATTCTCAAACATAACAGTATATGAAATATCCTCCTCAAAACGATAAACTCAAAACGATCTAGAGGAAAAACTGGGTGTAGGTTATACATGAACTCTGTACTATTCTTGCAATTTATAAATATAAAACCATTCTAAATTAAGTTTATTAAATGATTTAAAATGATTCAGACAAAACAGTAGATATATTAATAAACTGTACTGTGTAACTACAGGAAGAACTCAAGCACATGATATAAAAGAATTACCCTTCTTGTTTTATTGATATAACAATAGCAAGAAGACTTAAGAACTTTATCATCAATAAAATTAACTACCAAGTATGCTATACTGAATACCAAATGTAAAACTGGTAAGTCACCCCACTCAAGTGAGTCCCTAATCTATTCAGAGATCAAGGTACAAAAGATATAGGAACAAAGCAATGTTCAATAACTTGAAAATATTTTTATATAGAACAAAGATTTGTTTATAAAGTTGAAGTATGGGGAAGCAAGGAACTAAAAATGATTTTTTTTTTGAGGAAGAGAAAGCAAATATCAATTTTATTTATTTTTTTCATCTGGCCTTTTTTTCTCTGACTTAGCCGTGTATGTGGTGCTGGAGTTCGAACGAGGGTCCATGTGCATGCCAGGCAAGTGCTCAAACTGCTTAGTCACTGCTCCAGACCTAAAAAACGACTCTTAAAATTGAGTCTTTTACTTCTTATACAGTACACAAAACTTCCTGTTAATGCATATATATGTCTTTGGTTGAAAGTGCATTCTCACCGGAGATCCAATAAACAGTAAATAAGTAAGTAATCAAGAACTACAGATGCACAACAGGCCTTCGATAAAATCCACCACCCATTTATGCTTTTAACTGGAGAGAACAGAGATCAAAGGAACTTATCTAAACTTTGTAAAGGCCATATATGACAAACTCAAAGCTAGCATAATAATAAATGGAGAAAAGCCTAAAGCATTTCCACTAAACTCAGGAACAAGACAAGGCTACCGTTCTCACCATTTTTATTCAATATAGTCCTCAAGACCCTAGCTGGAGCCAACAGGCAAGAGAAGGAAATCAAAGGGATAAGAATAGGAAGAGAGGAACTCCAACTATCCCTTTTTGCTGACATGACCCTATATCTGGAAGATCAAAAAAACTCTACCAGAAAATTGCATGAGCTTATAAACAGATTTAGCAAAGTGGCAGGCTACAAAATCAATACCCACAAATCAATAGCTTTCCTATATGCTAACAATATCAGGGCAGAAGAAGAAATTAGGAAATCAGTCCCATTCACAATATCCTCAAAAAGAACAAAATACTTGGGAATTAATCTAGCAAGTAAAGTACACAACCTCTACAACAAAAATTATTGAACAATGAAGAAAGAAACTGAAGAAGACCAGAGAAGACGGAAGGACGTTCCATGTTCTTGGTTAGACAGAATTAACATAATTAAAGTGGCCATTCTGCCAAAAGCACTATACAAATTCAATGTAATCCTTATCCACATTTCAAAGTCATTCTTTACAGATACAGAAAAAGCAATTCTCAAGTTCATTTGGAGTAAAAAACCCAGAATAGCCAAAACATTACTAAGCAAGAAAGACAAAACAGGTGGTTTCACAATACCTGATCTCAAACTATACTATAGAGCTGTAGTAACAAAAACAGCATGATACTGGTATCAAAATAGGCATGAAGACTGATGGGGTAGAAGACTGAGACAAACCTACAAATCTTTAAACATCTGATATTTGACAATGGGTGTCAAAATATAACATGGAGGAGAGACAGCCTATTCAACAAATGGTGCTGGACAAACTGGACAGCAACTTGCAGCAAGCTGAAATGAGATCTTTATCTCTCATCTTGCACAAAAATCAAATTGAAATGGATCAAGGAATTATGGATTTTTTTAACAAGTGGTTTTATTAACTCGTTTTCTTTTTCTTTTTTAATACAGAGAGCTACAGTGAGACAGAAAGAAAGAATCAATTTTATTTAGTTTTTCGTGTGACTTTTGTTGCTCTGACACTTTGTACATTCAAACCCACATCTCACACGTGCCAGGCAAGTGTTGTAAACGCCGAGCTACCACTCCAGCTCCAGGAATTAGGAATTAAACCAGCTATCAAACAAATGCTTGAAGAAAAACACACCAGCATACTCCACAAGACTCCCAAAGCGAAAGAATTAAAGTCAAGAATTAATGAGTGGGATGCCATTAAATTAAAAAGCTTTCGCTCAGCCAAGGACATATTCAAAACTGTCAAGAGAAAACCTACAGAATAGGAGATGTCATGGCCCATGATTCTTCAGACAGGGAACTAATATCCAAAATTTACAAAGAACTCAAAAAACTTAATATCAAAAACAAAATTCAATCAATAAATGGGCCAGAGAGCTAAACAGAAACTTCTCAACACAGGAGATAGAGCAAGCCAATGAATACATGAGAAAGTGTTCTAAATCACTAGTCATCAGAGAAATGCAAATCAAAACTACATTAACATTTCACCTCACACCAGACAGATTGGCAAAGATCAAGAATATAAACAGTAACAGATGCTGGAGAGGATGTAGGGAGATAGAATGCTAACACACTGTTGGTCAGACTGCAGACTGGTACAACCACTCTGGAAAACAGTAAAGAGATTATTCAAAAATATTAGGGATGGATCCACCATACAAACCAACTAACCTTCTTCTAAGTATTTTCCCAGAAGAGCTAGAATCAGCACATTACAGTGACACAACAAAAATCAATGTTCACAGCAGCTCAATTTACAAAAGTTAAATTATGGAATCAACAAACATGCCCCTCACTGGATGAATGGATCCAAAAGTTGTAGTATACATATGCTATGGAGTTCTACTCAGCTATCAGAAACAACAATATTATGGCCTTTGAGGGTAAATGGATGGCAACGGAAGAAATTATGCTGAGTGAAATTAGCCAAACCCAGAGACTCAAGGGTGAAATGTTTTTCCTCATTTGTGGAGGCTGGAGTTAATCTCAGGATTGGGTGAAAGGTAATCAAGCCCTTGTACTAGACCCATCAAAGGTACCAACACCTAATCCAGGGGAACAAAGGATATGTAAGGAGGGGA